>RJWT010002854.1:0-38867 GCA_004365215.1 Cuniculus paca
CACTCCTTTTGGAACATAGCAATAAGATTAGCCTACCCTTCATAGGCTTGTGGCCTGGCATTTTCTTCTCTTCCTGGGTAATGTATGTTCACCTAGGTATTTTCTTTCAGTAAAGGTCACTTTCATCACAGTTGAGAACTTGATGAGAGTAAAAGCCATTTCTCTGTGTCATAGTTTCAAAATGCTATATGTAACTTTCAGCAGCCCTTTTACCAGCATTGGCTGCTTCATCACGCCTAGTTACACTATGAATCCAAGTTCTCACTTTAAAATTGTGAAACCATCCCTTACTGGCATGAAATGTTTCACCATTGTCACTTGTTGATGGATTATCCTTTATGAGATCTGCATTTGTAGTCCTAACTTTTTCACAACTTACACACTCAGGGTATAAGCTGCCATTTGCTTTTCATTTATCCACATAGTAATAGTCTTTCTACCTCATCTAGCACTGTTGATGTTGACTTACTAATTTGAGTAACACCTTTAGCAACACTAGCTTCCTTATACAAATCTTTTTGCTGTAAGACTGTTGAGACAGTGGATTTTGACATGGTGTGCCTATTAGAGATTGGTCACACAAACATCACCCTCATGTTTCTCTAGAGTTTTCCTTTCCTTTTTGATTGCGATTGCTTTCTTTATCTTTTTCTTCCTTAGCATCTTTTCTAGCATTTTGAGGCCATTTTGATAGCAGAAATAATAACAATTACATAAAGCACTGACCAAAATCACATCCACAATCATGCACATCTGGGCTCAGACTGATGATTATGTATGCTTACATACTCTTTTCTGGAATCATGAGTCTTTGTTTAGAACTGCACAAGTGGCCAGCATTCAGGTTGTAACTGAAAAACTTTGGTCACAAATTAAACCTAAATTCTGATCATAACCCAAGTTGTTCATATCTGAGGCAGGTTACAACTCATACAATCAAATTTATGCCTCCTGAGCCAACTAGCTGGCCTTTCTGGTAAGCCATGAAAGCCATGCGGGGCAAAGGAAGAGAGAAGTCTGATAGCACCAACCAAGAAACAGCCATGCTGGGACTGGGAGGAGCTCACCAAGAAGCCAACTAGCCAGCCTTTCTGGTAAGCTGCACAAGCCATGTGGGACCCAGGAAGAGAAAAGTCAGATAGCACCTGTAAGCCTACCAGCATGCAAGCTGAGAATCAAGAACTCCCCCAGCCCCCATAAGCAACTGGTTGGTTCAGAGGACAGGCTGAGTTGATAGCAACTGAGGTACAAAAAGCAACTGAATGCTTGTATTGTTTGGTTGACTTTGCAGGCCTGGGGCCAGCGGTCTAAGCATCTATTGAGAGGATAACACTATTCAATACAGCAAATATAGAGAATTTCCTTCTATCTTCCTGTTGAAACCCAATATTGTTCTCACTGTTTTGTTTTGTTCTGATTAATTGTTTTTACTTTATTCAATGTTTTGTTTTTATTGTTTTGTTTTTGTTTGATTTTGCTATATCTGATGGAATGGACAGCTATTGTGAAGATAACAAGATACACTAGTTAGCCATTGTTATTTTCCTATTATCCTGCTTTGAAGTTCTGTACCAATTTCATTGCTTTGTTTTGATTGGTTTTATTCTGTTTTGCTTTGTTGGGTTTTGTTGTCTTTAAAATAAAAAAAATTATGCCACCTTTGAAAGTTATCCCTTTTAAATTTTACAATTTGCACTCAGAAAATTCCTGAGGAAATATACTTGCCCTTGTGTAAGAATTTATTCTGTGCACCATTCTTTAAAATAGTGAAAAAACTAAAAAATAACTATCAACTCAAGAATATGCAATATGCATCTAATAACTTATGTAAATATTAGCTTTCCTAATCATGATGTACTGTCGTGTGCATATTACCTGTAAAAATAGTGATGAATGAAAAGTGTTGGTATTATCTCAACATCTTAACAAAACAAATTAAAAAAGTTAAATAATAGATTTTATGTCTTAGTAAATATATATCATTATTAAGATAACCTCAGTGAGATGGATAGAAACTAACTTCTCTCCTCAAAGAGGAAACAAGACATGTGTAATCTTTTCTTTAAGGACAAAGGTGACTAACTGTATGGTGAGTTCCTGATTTATGAACATTTGAAGTGCTAACTTTCATGGATCTGAATGGGTCTTGTATTAGGAATATTCATAGATGGAACAAATAGCAGAAGTAGCTCACAGGTCTGCTGGACAGTGTCATGTTTATGCTGCTCTGTGCTGACTGTACAGTGCTATAGTGTGCAGTGGTGCAGTGCTCAGGCAAATCCAGGTATCTGGAAACAAGATGAAAAGCAGTACTGAGGTGGAGGGGGTGCTGGGGAGTGCAAAGCAGTAACCTTGGGAACAAACATGAAAATAATTGAGAGATTGAACCAAGGTGAAAATATGGTAGACATTGCTCATTCTTACAGCATGAATCATTCAACCACTGGCACGATTCTAAAGAACAAGGACCAGATCATTTGCGTATGTGTGTGTTTGCTTTTTTTTTTAATGCTTTACATTATATATTGTGACAAAGATGTGTAAGACTCACTTTGTCAGACTTACAAAGGAACCTGGCTTACGAATATTCTCCTGGAATGGACCTCATTTGGAAGTCAGGGACTTATTACATTTCAGATGGTAATAGGAAATTTAAGAAATGAAGAAAATTAGCAAATGGTGTAGTTAAGTAGTTAGAGGATATACTTTTAAATGACAGCATTTATTCTGCATATTTAAACTATTACTAATAAAAATACTTAACAAAATGGGAATTATTCAGTTTGTGTTATGCAATCATATATTTAGTTAATGAAATATATGTAGTTAATTTTAATCACATAGAATATGCTTAATATGATTTGAAAATAATAGATAATAAGAAACAAGGAGATGGAACATCTGGAAATGGGAAGGGGACCAAAAGATGGTGGAAGGGAGAAGAAAAGGGAAGGAAAGGGGATGTACAAAGAATTAAGATGTGTTGTGCACTTGCTCCAAATACCCATGATGAAGGTAATAATTATGTACTGCAAACATGCACTAATAAAAATAAAAGTTAAAACAAGTTATTTGAAATACATCTTGCTTATCCATGTCTCTTTATTTTGATTTTTATATGGAAACTTTAAAACAAAAGAACAAAATATTTTAAGTTATTAATTACTGTTACCTATCGATTATGTAACAATTGCTCCAGAAGTGTTAATAAAATGCATAAAATTGGGGTTTAGCTGATTGGAAGAACATTTACCCAGTACATATAATGCTCTGTGCTCAATTATCTGCTCTATAAAAGTGCTTAATACTTACTTTTTATTTAATATTACTATATTATGAACACACAAATCTGGTAGCTGCATTGATAACAGTTGTTTATAGTACAGAGTACTCATTTAATACGTTTGCCTTTTCTAGAATGTTCCTGTGATCTTTGTTCAAATGGTTGAATTGGGTATGAAAATAGTTACTATCATTCTTCCAGTGAAACCAAAACCTGATCAGAAAGTCACACTGCCTGTATGGAACTGAGTTCAACTGTTTTGAAGACAGATACCCAGGAAAAGCTGATAGGGAAAACACTCCTACTTCTCTATTATGTTTTAACTATATTTTGGTTGGAGTCATCACTCGTGAACCCCACATTTTGGCAAACTGAGTGTTCTCAAGGGCATTCGTAATAGTTTCTTTTTTTGTCTTTTTGAGACAGAGTCTCACTATGCAGTCCAGACTGGCCTTGAGTTTACTTTGTAGCTCAGACTGGTCTTGAACTCGCATCAATCCACTGCTTCAGCCTCCTGAGTGTTGGAATTATAGGCGTGAGCCACCATGTCTGACTTTCATATTTTTATTTTTCTTAGGGAGAAATTAAAGAAGCTCTATCATTAAAATATTTAATGCTAGAAGGAAGCAAAACTAGTATGAGAGACTATCTTGCTGTTGGACCTTTCACCAAAAGCCTTTGAACCAAGAAGCAGCAGACTAGAATAGAAACACAGCAGTGGTTTCTTCACTTTTATTCAACAGTAAATCTAATGGGTGTTTGGAAAGACACGATGGACAGGTTTCAAAATGAATGAAGTCAATGGGTCCTCTCTCTGGGAAAGTGTAACCCAACTGGTTTGAAGCCCATAGGTACAAGATTTGGATAAACGGGACTTTCTGAGAGTAGTAGGATTTTCTCTGAGTGCTACCTATTTACTGCAGTGAAGAGCAAACAAAAAAAGAAAGAAAGAAAGAAAGAAAGAAAGAAAGAAAGAAAGAAAGAAAGACAAAAAGAAACTGTGCCACACAAGGAGCAGAATATGGGAAATAATTATGAGAAATTTTCAGTCCTTTCTAAATATGTTCACCTTTAATACCTTTGTCATGTTCTTGTTATTTCACTCATAATTTTACATGCAGAGTGCCAACAAGATACGATTAGACAGTGCCTAATATTTTCTGTTGAGTTTATCGTTTTGTAATTAAAGTCTTCCTCATATTTTTTTAAAATTCTTGTATCCATTTGTTTTATTCTTTTTTGGATTTTATTTTAGCTATTTTTAAGGTTAAGACAAAGTTACTACTTGCAGATACTACACTTTGGTTTTTAAAGTTGTTATTGTTGTTTTTATACAGGTTAGCATTCTTGGACAGGAAAAACAATAATGTGCTTACATGAGAGGAAAGTATATCTACCATAAAGACTTCATCTAGGAAAATTTATGTCTGTGAATTTAATCTAGAGTAACTTCACTTTTACAGTTCTAACAAATGTTGGTAAGTCCTGACTAATAAAATGTTTACAAAATACATTGATTATTTGTGAATTTTATAATGGTTGAATACACTATTACCAAATTTTTTTAAAGAGAATAAAGCCAAGCAAAATAAACAAAATAAAGCCAATCAAAACAAACCAGTGTAAGTCACACAGAACTTCAAAACAAGATAATAGGAAATCAACAATGGTTACCATAATGCCTCTTGTTGTCTTCAAAATAGCTGCTCATACCATCAGACATAGTAAAAATCAAACAAAACAGAACAGAATAGGGCTAATAAAAACAAAACAATGAACACAATAAAGGTCTTCAAAACAAGATAATAGTAAATCCAAAATGCCTACCATAATATATCTTGTTATCTTTGAAATAGTTGCCCATGTCATTGAATATAATAAAATCAAACAAGACAAAACAGAATAAAACCCAACCCAACAAAACAATGAAAATGATACTGGACTTCCAAACAAGATGATAGGGAATTAACAGAGGCCACAACCTTCAGGAAGAGATCCCCCATAGATGCTACATTGTGTATCCACTGAACAGATGATCTGACTACTGGTTTTAGACCTGCAAAGTCAGTGAAACACTAAACACTACAAGCATTAAATTGTATTTTACTTTAATAGCTATCATCAGAACCTGTGTTTCTTTGGATCAGCCAGTCACATATGGAGGGGGGCTTTGGCTCTTCTTGTTTCCCAGCCCACATGCCAGAGGGGCTAGCATGTGGCTTTCCCCTGGGGCCCACACATGGTGCTGACTTGCAGGGAGGGCTTTCTTCTTGTTGACTTCTTGTTCTCTTCCCCTGCAGTCTACAAATACCAAATATTTTTTATGACCCTCAGAAGATATTACATTTTTGACTTTTTAAATTTCATTGGTAGTGAGGAAAATTTATGACTTTCAAACTCTTTGAAAGTAATTATGTTCTCTGTTACACTCATATTGATATTAATTCATTAAATAAAGTGAACAAGTACCATCTATGTACTAAACAACTTTGAAAAATCCCAGGGTATGAAGAAAGGTTTTGGTACCTGGTACGGTCCTTTTCCTTTTTTTCTTTTCCCTCCCTCCCTCTCTTCCCTCTTTCCTCCTTTCTTTCCTTTCCTTTTATCTCTTTCTTTCTCTCTCTCTTCTTTTCTCTCCTTCCTTCCTTCCATCCTTTCTTTCTTCCCTCTTTTAAATCACTCAGAAATACATTTTAGAACTCAGTTCCTTAGTCAGAGTAGGTACATTCTAATTGTACAGTAGCCAGAAGTGACTCCTAACTGTCACATCAGACAGAACAGAGGAATGACTTCTGTCACATTTATCTCACATTATTATTGAGGCTTTCCAACATTTTGTAACAAAATACTTCTTATTTTTAACAATTGAATGATTACTGAATATTTTACCAGGATAGTTTGCACTTTTTTGAGCTGTACTATCTGTTTTTGGACATCAGTGCTTCCTTCTCTGTGCAATGTGTCTGCAGTGTTACGGTGTCTTTTAATCATTTTCTCTTGATTTTCTCCTTGGTTGTCTCAACAGATTTGAGGGAGTCCTTAAAAATTATTAAGTACTTTTTATAATACATGTACTTGATCACTTTTTTTTTTGCAATATTTTACTCCTGACTTTTAATCTTATCTTTTGGTAATCATACATTTATCAATTCTTTTGGCTCATACTTTTCCCACATTTTTGAACACGAATTCTAACCTACCTTATTGTGGGGTGATCTCCTTAATCTTTTTCTAAATGATTCACATTTTTGGTTTTGACATGTAAATTTTAAGTTCAATTGAAGTTAATTATATTTTTCTGATATGCTATGAGGTAAGTATAAATAAAACATGTTTTCATATGTATAACAATTTCTACAATGTATTTATAATATAATATGTCTATTAGGAATGTCTTACATGAATGTTCCAAAAATGATGAGTTTAGCTTATATTTACTAGGACTACATTCTACAAAACCACTCTGCTCTGGTAAGACTTGTTCCCACAACAGTGACTTATAAAACTCATCAAGAAGTAAAGATACTCTACTCAGAACACCATCAAAGATTTAAACAGATACTCAGACTTCCAGGAAGATGGTGGAGTGGTAAACAGCAGAGAAAATAGCCTTTCTGAGAGTCACCATCCAGACACTGGAGCATAGCATCATGAGGAAGACAAGAAGGAGGAAAGCAGGTCCCTAGGATCCAGGAAGAATCTGAAGTGTGAATTGAAGCCCAGAAAGAGAGTGAAAAGAAAAACTTCAATGAAGAAGAAGGCGGAGCCAGTGGCACTTTCTCCATGAGACAGGACTCATTGATGGGAGGAGCTGTGCGAATCTGTGGAAGCATGGTCATGGTGACAATGGTGGCTGGCAATCCCAGAGGCCTCTGTAGAGAGACATGGTGGTGGAGGAGAGCAGCAGATGTGGAGGACAACACTGGCTGGTGGTGAGTGCAGAGGACTTAGTCCTCCCACTGGAGAGATAGCCAGAAGCCATGTTGGAGTTGGGCTGACTGAGCTCAGAACCCAGAACTGCAGCTGGCTTTCCAGGCAGGCACTTGTGCCTCTGCACAAAATCACTGGGCCTCATCTAGCAGTGCCCAGTTGGATGCAGACCCATGGAATTTGCTTGGACTGTGACAAGTCGAATGAGTCTGTTCTCAGGGTAGGTCTGCTGAGATTATCCATTACCCTGCCACAAAGCCACTGCTGCCTTGCTGAGATAGATTGGGACATTTCAAGACTCTACCTCAACAGGTTGTCTACTAGTGAAACCAGAGAGAATCCTGGAGGTGGACTATTTGTTTTTCTTTTTTTTTTCCCTCTTTCTCCTTCATTGTTTTTGCGTGAGTGTGAAAGTGGCTCCTAACCTCTTTGTGGGTGTGGTTCTGTTCCATTCTTCTTTTTATCTCTTGCATGTCTCTTTTCAGTTTCCCAAAGTTGGCATGATTCCTTTTTTCTCCTCCAACCTTACATCTAATCTCTGTCTCATCTTCCACTTCTGTATTTTCTCCTTAATCCATTTTAAAGTTTAACGCCTAGAGGCAAAATTGACACATAACAGACTTATATATTGCATATAATCATCTCATTTGCTTTACATTTTGTTATATAATCACAAATGTAGTTCATATGGTTAAAAGTTGCAAATTAAGGGTTAGTTCAGTTTGTCATTTTCTAGGTTGTGGTTCATGCTATTGGTACCACTATAGACAAAATTGACATAATTGTTCTAAACAGCTGTTGATCCTGATATTCCATGACTGACATTGACTAAGGGTCACAGAAAATACTGTGGCACAGTGCCAAAGAACCAGTGACTAAGTCAAACAAGCAACAACTCATCTCCAACAAACAAAAGAAGTAAGATCTTCCAATAGACTCAAAACCCAAAAAACCAGCTACACCTGGAACATACCTCAGAGAAGTAATCATCACCTAAGGGTCCTAAATACTAATAATCAAGCAACCCACCACAGGCAACTTATAAGCAGCACCCCACGAATTAAACTAAAAAAAGAGAGAAAATAAAATGAGAAGACACTTAAGCGAAATGCAACCCCAGACAGCCAGCTCACCAAAGGCAAAGTCTGGGAGCAATGAGGTGGGACAATCTAAAAGCCCCCCAACAGGCCTCTTTGAAGTGGTAAAAACAAAGCAACTGAATGATGTTCTGGAAAAAATGGAAATCAGAAGTAATTATTCAGATAACTACAGAGATTCCCAAAATACACACCATTCTTAGTAACATTAGAGCAGACACAGACAAAAAAATAGATAAGCTTAAGCAAATTGTGGAAGCTTAGCATAGGAAAGTAATGGAACCCATAATTCAGATTCAAGCAGATATACAGGAGAATAAAAACTCTATTGAAAGTTTTTGAAGCAGATTATGCCAATGTGAGGACAGGATTTCAGATATTGAAGACAGGCTTGCAGTTAGCAACCAGGAAAAGAAAGATTTCTCAAAAATAGCAATGGACCATGAGAAATCAATCCAGCAGTGCTAGATAAGACAAAGAATAATAATTTAAATTTCATTGGAGTCAGTGAACAATCAGGAGATACCACAAATGACATTAAAAAAATGTTCACAGACATCTTGACACAAAACTTTCCTGGTAGAGAAAAAGAATTTGACATACAGATAAATGAGGCATAAAGAACTCTACAGCCAGGCATATCATAGTAAAGATTCCAGAAATTCAATACAAGAATGGAATCCCAAAAGTCATTAGAGAAAAGAAACTAATCACCTACAAAGGAAAGGCCATCAGAATTACAGCTGACTTCCCAGCATAATCTTTCAAGTCAAGGAGAGCTTAGAGGAAGTACTCCAAGTTCTAAAGGAAAACAATTTTCAACCCACACTGACGTACCCC
Source organism: Cuniculus paca (assembly GCA_004365215.1). Classification (NCBI taxonomy): domain Eukaryota; kingdom Metazoa; phylum Chordata; class Mammalia; order Rodentia; family Cuniculidae; genus Cuniculus; species Cuniculus paca. The sequence continues at coordinate 9,151 of RJWT010002854.1, forward strand.
ACAAAACTCTCTTTTAGAATTGATGGAGAAGTAAGATATTTCCATGACAAAGATCATCTCAGGAAATTTATGACCACCAAATCAGCCCTTTAAAATGTTTTGAAAGATGTTCTAGAAAGAGATAATAAGGATGACAGTTCCATGAACCCAACAGAAGGAATCATCCAGGGAAGGCAAACAGTTAGAGGGAGAAAAAGAGAGGCACCAACAACAGGAAAATAACATGACAAGGGTAAGTCATTACATACCAGTTATAACCATCAATATTAATGGTCTCAATTCACCAGTCAAAATACATGGACTGGCAGAATGGATCAAGAAGCAAGATCCAACAATATGCTGCATTCAAGGAACACACTTAATTCAAAAAGAAATTCATACGCTGAAAGCTAAACGATGGAAAATAATACTCTATGCAACAGGAACCCAGAAAAAAGCAAGGGTAGCTATTCTATTTGCAGACAAAGTGAATTTTAAGCCCAGGTCCTGACAGATTCACTGCTGAATTCTAAAAGAAATTTAGAGAAGACTTAACATCACTACTTCTCAAACTCTTTAATGAAATTCATTCCTGGAAGCAAGCATTATCCTGATACCAAAGCCAGAGGAGGACCCAATTAAGAAAGAGAATTACAGGACAATTTCCCTAATGAACATTGATGCAAAAATCCTCAGTAAGATACTGGCAAAGAGACTGCTGCAAATCCTCAAGAAGATTGTACACAATGACCAAGTGGGATTCATCCCAGGGATGTAAGGATGGTTCAACACAGGTAAATCCATAAATTTAATACACCATATTAACAGAATCAAGGACAAAAATTAGATGATCATCTCAATAGATGCAGAAATGCTGGAGGGACTGTGGGGAAAAAGGAACACTTTTTCATTTTTGGTGGGAGTGTAGACTGGTACATCCACTGTGGAAATCAGTGTGGAGGTTCCTCAAAAAACTAGGACTGGAGGTTACATTCGACCCAGCTATTCTCCTTCTGGGTATCTTCCCAAAAGAATTAAAAACATCATATCACAATGATTGATGTGTACCCATGTTCATGGCAGCAGTTTGTAATAAGCAGATCTTGGAAACAATCTAAATGCCCATCCACTGAGGAATGGGTAAAAAAGATGTGACATTGTTGTACAATGGAGTGCTACTCAGCCATAAAGAAGGATAAACTGGAGACTTTTATAGGTAAATAGATATAACTTGAGACTATACTCATTAGAGAAATAAATAAGATACACATGTGCAAGCATCATGTTGTGTCACTAGTGTGAGAAGCTGAAAGTAACAAAAATATGTATATGTATATAAAATAATCAATAGTTATGTATATAAAGATAATTATACTACGGATTTCTCTGAGTTCACTGAAGAGAAAGATTTGTTTCATTATTGTTTGGACAATTGTAAGCATGTCTTGTGCTCTGGGTGAATTATTTGGGGATGACAATGTGCAATGTTTGTACCATTGTTTTCCCCTGATTGATGTGTTTTGAAATTTTGTTTTAGTTAATTTTTTCTTATTTTTTTCCTTGAGATAAAACAGATTTGAAAAAAATAAAATAGAATAAACAAATACTCACCAAGAATATATAAGAAAAGGTTAATAAACACATAAAAGACACTGTAATTATGCTTTAGAACAATGAACATAGAATTATAATAAGAAATCACTTTATAGGAAAGATAAAAGTTTTAAAAATTGATCACACCAATTACTGAAAAGCATGTGCTGGTGTTGGTACTTTTGTATGCTATGTATGTATGTAAAATGCTCCAACCTTTTTAGAAATATTTTGCGGTTTCTTCAAACTGTGAATACATCTTCTATATAACTCATCTGTTCCTTGGATATTGACTCCTTTAATGGAAATATGTGCTTATACAGTGAAATACGTGCACGTGGTCATAACTTTATTTGTAGTAATCTGAAACTAGAAGTAGACTAAGTGTCCGTTAGTAGATGAATGGATAAACAACTGGTGTTATACCCAGAAAATGTAAGACTACATTAAATAGCAATGCACAACTGATATACAACATGGATGAATATTGATACATTTATGCTATGTGAAAAAACAAGTAAAAAAGTTTACATACAGTATGTATTTTTCTATTTAAAATTCTGCTGAGTGAAAATTTATGTATTAATAGACAACAGCTCAGTGGTTCTATAGGTATGGAAAAGATTACTCAAACAAATTTTGGGAGGTGATGAATATACTCACTGTACTTATTTAGTGAGGGTTTCACAGTTATTAACATTTGTCAAAATTTGTCAAATTGTACATTTTAAATATGCACAATTTGCTTTGTATAAAGCATTAAAAGGGTGTCTGCCCAGATAGGGCTGAAGGAACCAGTGTGTCCTGTCCAGTATCAATTGGATCTGGTTGGCACTAGCGCTCTATTCATTTTATTAGGCAGATCCCTTTAAATATAGATAAATTTCTTTTCTATTACCTTGGCTAATTCTTCTATCCTTGGTTCAATATCAAGAAGCAAGATCAATTGTTGTATTAATATATGCAGCTTTGTTTCTTATGCTAAATTCTCTTATTCTTTGTTTTAGAAAATTCTCTGCTCTTAGGCTTACCATAAAAATCTGAAAATTTGTAACCTGAGGTAAGAGGATCATAATTCAATCTTAGCTTGGAGAACTTAGGACTTAGTGAAATCTTGTCTTGAAACAACCAAACAATCAAACAGATGGACAAGTAAATGAGAGTTGGGGATGTGGCTCACTGCCAAGGTCTTGAGTTCAAACCCTAGGACCTTAAAAAAAGAAAACAAACAAATGAAATACCTTGAGAGTTGACTGTTTATAGTCAAGTAAATACAGGTTTTTTTTTGAGACAGAGTCTCATTATGTAGTGCAGGCTGGCCTTGAATTCACTTATGTAGTCCATGTTGACCTCCAATTTACAGTGATCCTCCTGCCTCAGCCTCCCAAGTGCTGGGATTACAGGCATGTGCTGCCATGCCCAGCAGTTTTGGTTTTATAAATTTGAGTTGCATTAAATCTATAGAACACTTACACTTTAGGGAGAGTCTTTATAATAGTATCAAATTTTTGTATCTATTAGTATGGGATATTTCTCCATTTTCTTTAATATCTTTTGGGAAATTTCTTTACATATTCAGTATGTTTATCTTAGATAGATTTCTATTAATTTTAATTTTCTCCCTAATGTAAATGGCATATCCTGGAAAATCAACTTTTTAGGAAAATGTAGAATTCATGAGGAAATTATTAGTGAATTTTCACAAAATGAAAATACTCCTATGGGTTGAATTGCATCCCTGCAAAATCTACATTGAAATCCTAACAACCAGTAGCTGCCTGTGAGCTTTTCTGAAGTAACTTTCTGTAGATACATACAGTCAAGACAAAATAAGTGTATTAGGATGGGCCTTAATCCAGGATAACAGGAGTTCTTACAAGACGAGACAATCTTGACTAAACATCCAGGGTGGACAGGTGATGATGGAAGAGACGATGGGGACACAGAGCGGGAATCAAGGATCCAAAGGATTGTCAACAAGCATTGGAAGCAGAGAGAGGCTAGTAGGGGTTCAACCCAGGCTTCAAAGCTGTCTCAACCTTGCCTTTGCCTGACTTTGAATTTCTAACCCTCACTACTGCCAGAGAACTCTTCTGTTATGGTGGGCCACTCAGTGGTGTTTCTGTTGTGGCAGCCCCAGGAAATGAACAACAGCCATGTAACAGGCACCTGGATTAGCAGACACAAAATTACTACCACCTCTGATAGGCCCCTGGGACATTGTTTCCTTCCAGAAATAACCTCACTGTGGTAACTGCTAGTCGTTTCCTATTAAATGTCAGAAAAAAAAATATCCTCTGCAGTAACTTTTCCTCTGCTTGCTTATGAGATTAAAATTACCTGGTTTTGAGTCTATAAATGAGTTGAATTGTAGAAGAGAACATTATTTGGTGTCTAGTTTACTTTACTTAAAATGGTTTGCGATATTAATGTATAATGTTCCAAAGATTTTAGTAACAGAGTGTGGGCACAGCGGCCCAGCCTGGGAGCGTCCCGCAGAGCAGGCTGCTGGGCGAGGACAGCAGTGCACCAGGGCGCTGTGGGATCCTTCATGATGAGAGATTGGGGACACTTCTCTCTCCTCTGTGTAGCTGATAAGACATCTGGGTGGCGAAGAGATGGCAGACAGTGCCAAAACCTTTCTCTAGGATCTCAGCAGAGGAATCAAAGACTCCATCTGGGGCATTTGTACCATCTGAAAGCTAGATGCTCGGATCCAGCAAAAGAGAGAGGAGCAGCGTTGAAGAGGGGCAAGTAGTGTCTTGGCTCAGAGAAGAACCCAGAGTACAGAGCAGAAGCAAGAGAGTGAATCACATATCGTTAGTCGAATTTTCCCGTCCTGTGCTTGGAATGGTGGAGTATTCTGGTTAAGTGTACTCCTGTTTTATTGAGTACTTATTCCTGTGCTTCAGTCAGTAACAGCTCGAATTATTGGTGATCCATCCCTACATGGAGATATTTGGTCTTGACTGGAATTCTTCCTCACGTCGATTTTCAGCGCTCTTTGGGTACTCCCCCTGTTTGCACTTAGCAAAGTTGTGAATGCCATTTGGTTTCAAGATACGGTGGACCTGGCATTTGAGGTATTGGGGAGAAAGCCTCAATCATTCCACAGTGTCAGCAAAATAACTGCTGACATGCTCTTCAACCTCTTGCTGCAGGCTCTTTTCCTTATCCAGAAGATGTTTGTGAGTCTCTTTCCCACCCATCTTATTGGTCAGCTGGTGAGTCTGTTGCATATGTCCCAACTGTACTCACTGTACTGCTTCGAGTATTGTTGGCTCAGTAAAGGAATTGAAATGCATCAGTGGTTGTCAAACATAGAAAGGAACTGGTCTTACTACTTTGGATTTGGTCTGCCCTTGGCTTTCCTCACAGCAATGCAGTCCTCATGTATTTTCAGTGGCTGCCCCTTCTCTATGCTCTTTCTTTTGTTCATCATCGGAACCAATGAAGCAAAGGCTCCCAGAAAAGCATACCTTTTCCAGTTGTTCTTCTTCTCCTTGGTGGTCTTCCTTTCTTTTTTTTTTTTTTTTTTTAAGCAGGATATATTTATTGAGAAAGAGAAAGCTTCTGTCCAAGGGAGAGACAGAGGGGTCCCAAGTGGGTTGACAAAGATTCTCCCTTTTCTAGGGATTTTTATAGTATAAAGTCATGAGGTGAAGTGGGTCCAAGTTGGGGAAAACCTGAGAACTCATAAGGCAAATGATCATGAGGTGGGACAGAACTATGGTCAACCAATAAGATTAATTGTTCAGGTAGAATTGACCAAATCAGGGATGAATAGGGAAGCAAGTCACACAGCAAGCGAGCATTCTTAAGGATCAGTGACTTTTCCTATAGGGGACTGGGATGATCAAGGTAATCCATACCTATTTAGAATGTTAATCTCTGATGTTTCTATTTAGCGTGTGGTTGTATTTGTTTTGCCTTGTCTTGGGATCTGGCTTATAGCAGGAGGTGTCTACCTCCTTCAAGGTCACAAGACATCTGGTCCCCTGTGTCCACTTTCTTGAGGGCCTGGCCCTATATGACTGCCTATAATATCTCAAATTAACTCAGCTGCCTGTAACATTCCCCCCTCTGAAGAAGTCTCCCAAACTGCCATGAGGGAGAAATGGGCGATGACCGATCTGGCTTCTTTAGGCTGAAAGGGGTTGCAGTAGTTAATTGGCAGTCAGAGATAGTCTACAGAGGGTCTATCTAAAGGCCCTCAATAGACACCAGACAGTTTCATCTTGGATGGGCATACAGCTCTAAGTCTGGAGGAGACAAAGCCAAAGTCCTTGGTGGTCTTCTTAAGCAACAGGCTCTTTCATAAGACAGTCTATCTGCAGTCTGTGCTGAGCAGCACTACTTCTGCAGAGAAGCTCCCCTCACCACATCTGTCTCCTGCCAAACTGAAGGCTGCTGCACCCACTGAGTTGCCTGCTGTCCAGTGGCAACCGGTGGGATCACAGGGCAGCTGTGGCAGCTCTTTTCTCTGTTCTCTTTCCCCAGTCAGGAAAGGTGGGGCCCACTCTGCCAAGGATCCCCTGTGTATTCCCTTCTCTTTGAAGAATTGGAATTTTTTAAAATTTTTAAATTTTTTTATTTTTATTTTTTATTTTAAAGAGAATAAAGCAAAACAAAACAAAGTAAAACACAACAAAGCAGATCAGAACAGAACAATGCAAGCAATTCAGGTATTCGAAGTATAACAACAGGAAATCAACAATGACTACACTAGTCTCTTGTTTTCTTTGAAATGGTTGTTCATACCTTCACACACAATAAATTCAGACAAAACAAAATTATATAAAACCAGATAAAACAAAAGAGTGAAAGCATTACAGGCCTTCAAACCAGACAATAAAAAATCAACAATGGGGTACCTTAATGTCCTTTGTTTTCTTCAAAAAACTGTTCATATCTTCTCACATATTGCAACCCAATAGTAGAAAACAGACTTAAACCAATCAAATCCAACAATAAAAGCATTATTGGACTTCAGAACGTAAAGATACGATATCAGGTATGACTACCATAATGTCTCATTTTCTTTAAATAGCTGTTTATATCTTGATACTTAATAAAATCTGTTCTTGTAAACTTTAGGAGTAGTTCTAGTCATGTATAAGCATATACATGTACATCTATCCTTTCTGTGCTAGAGCGAATAGCAGAACAAAGCACAAGATAAACAAAAAAGACAGATAAATAACAATAATAGAGAGCCCAAAACCATAACAATATAGGCTTTGTAAACAAGGTGATAGGAAGATACTAAAGGTTGTTATTTTGTATAGTTGTCTACAAGAGTTGCTCAGATTACCAGGTATAGGCATACAGAATTGGTCCAGTCCTATGAATATTAACTGCTTTGCTCTAAGAACTAATAAAATTAGTAGTACAATAATCTTATCTATCTTAGATGTGTGTCTATATATATACAAATTTATATCAAAAAACAACTCAGGGAAAAGGAGAAAAGGAAGGGAAAAGAATTGGAATTTTTGTCTCTGGTGCACATAAGGCAGAATCTTCCTGATATCGATGTGTGGATCTTTAACACCATCACGAGTCTGAATGGACCACAGGTTTTTCTAGCACTTGCTGGACCCTGTGCCTGGGCTGATTTTGCATACTTTGTTTTTTCCCTTGTGCCATCTACCCTCCTATCTGTCCTTCCTGCCTTCCAGCCGCCTTGGATGAATGAGTTTTGTAATTCTAGCTGTTGTGTTTTGTGAATTTGTTATTTTTGTTTTTCTGTGACGCGCATACATTGCATGTGGGAGGTAAAGGAACAGTGTCTCGGTTGCTCCTGGTCACTCCCTTTATGGCCATCATTGTCTTGTTTCTTGTAACTCAGGTCAGGTTTTGGTCTCTCTTAATCTACTGCAAAACACAAATAGAAAAGAAGAGCTTGAAGAGATGGAAAGATCTCACAGCCTGATCAGCTAGATTTTGAGGTAATTGTCTTTCTACCCCTTGAAGGGGAAAGTTTTTCTTTCACTGGTACATTTAAAGCTCCCCAGCTGTGGGGAGGTTCCGATTCTGGACAAGTGCCACCACAACAGAGAATGCTCAGAGAACTTGAACTTTTCAACTCTGAAGGGTGGAAATTTCCTGTTGGCCACTGCCGTGTCTCACTGGTATTTCAAAGGAATATTGGATGCTGCAAATAGGAACTGAAGGGGTATACTTACTACACCCATTAAACCTGTGTGTGGTGATGTTTTGTGTCATTTTAAATATGGGGGAGGGAGGGCAGATATCAAAATACTTGTACAGTTTTAAAATGTGACAATGGAATGTGAACTGGTTTCCCTCCCAAAAAAGATTTGAATAACAGCTATAGATAGACACTTTGTCTCACAAATAACAAGAAATTAAAAATTGAAATGACACCACACCCTTTCTTTGGCCAAGAAAAGATAATAAATACACTGTGGTGGTGAAGGTGAGAGGGTGCAGCTTCGAGAATAGTGCTGTTTGAGGAGGATGAGGTTGCAGCCTCTGCGGAAAGCGCTTATTCAGTGTCTGTGAAAGTTAAAATGTTCCTGCCATGGGCAGAAGTTAGAGTGCTGGAAGTGTATTATTCAGTCATTCCTATGTAAAGTGCTGCAAAACAACTTGTTATTAATTTGAAGTTCTGGAACGAACCTAATGCCTATTGAAATATAGTTTGGTTAAATAAACTTTGATACATCAAGTTAGGGCACTATTGTACCTTCTCACAAAAGGTTAGGCAGTTCCTAATGCACTGATACTGAGATGATCTGAGATATACTTGTAAGGAAAAACTAAGTAAGACTCTTGTTTTTATTCATGTAACATTTGGTTTAGTAGGTAACACTTTCATGCTTGCACTTTTCTAGAACATCTCTAACATACTATCAAAGAAACTAGTTGTCTACCCATAAGGAGGGGATAAGGTTAGTAGAGGACAAGATAAAAGATAAAAATGTGGCTTTACAATTTGCCATTCTATTTCTTGTATATTTCAAACAATATAAATGTATTATGTATAGAAATAATTAATTTAGAAAAATATTTCTCCCAATAAAAATTAATTTGTTTCCTGTTCCTTTATTTGTTGATTATTAACTTTCCACAAAATAAACTCAATCTTTAGATATATTTGATTTTACTACATAGACAATTTTTGTTTTATCTTTGCTCAGAGATGTTTTGGGAGAAAAACATTTCATAAATCATGCATAGTTGATTAATATAAGTAAATTCCCTAAGTTTTTTTTACTAATAGTCACTGAATAATGAAAACATCAAGACTTTGATTTTAATAATTGTTTGAATTAGCAAGGCATCTAAACATCTTTTCACTAACATAATTATCTAGCAATATGAAAATTTGCTGACTTGAAGTTTGCATGTTTAGCATCAACTGTAGTGTTTTTTAAAAATCTCTGTAGAAGATATTTATTGTACTTTCTAAGGTGAAATTGTACTGTCGGAATTTTAAACACATGTATGTGATTATTCAAGTGGACATAATTTTAATATATATATACTAAATAATGTATAGTTGTTTGTAAAACAAATATATAGTATGGCTAATAAATGATTAGAAATTGGAAGGGGTAGAAACAATCCTGAAGGTGGTATGTAGACAAGAATTAGAGTGTACATCGAGCACTTTTCTTCTAAGTGCTGAGGCTTCTGAGAAGTGATTACACAAACCAACTATTCTATGACTCTTTGTACCTAAATATAAAAATATCTTCAGTCTCCTATGACTCAGATTAGTGTGTAAAGAGCAGGAGGTTTCGGTGTCAGCCTCACTTCCGGTATAGAAGGAAGTCACTGGTGTTTCATACATGAGTTACTGTTTCCCCTGAGCCTCATATACTGAACATCATAAAAAACAAATTAAGATTTTGTAAAATGGAGCAATAAGACTAGGGAACATAGATTTTACACGCATTTTCAACATATGTGCAATATCTGCTTACAGTTCATCAGCACCTACTGTACCAATCTTGATCGTCTCTCACCTGGATGAAACCAGTCGACTCATACAGATTCCCTGCATTGCAGTTTAAACTGCTGCAGCTTCCCACCCCTGCAGTACAATCTAAGGTCGATAGTGTACTCACAATGACTTTGTAGAACAGGAAGCCATCGTGCTTACTTCCCTCGGTGAAAAACCTCACGGTTTATCAGTATGTTCATGAAGGATGCTCAGTGTCAACAGTGACTTCAGATTCCTATGCAATATTACCCTTGTTACCTATCTGACCTACTTCTCCCATTACTCACTGCTCCAGCACCACTGGCTGTTTTCTCAAGCATGCAAAATGCCCTCCTATCTCAGGGTCTTGATACCAACTGTTTTTCCTTGCAGAATGATTTCCCACATAGTTTGCCCACTCATCCCCTTTCGAGTCATTGAGCAAATGTCACTGTCCTTAGCCATCCTGCTTCAGACTATGAAAACTCTTCCTCCAACCCCCCACACAAACATATGCTCCCTGCCATAGTGGGCAGTAAGCAACAGCATAACAATCCATAGAGTTCATTGGCCTCCAATGTAGAATTTGTGCTTTATCATCTTTGGTTTGTCATCACTCATCCTGCCCTCCACTAAGCCTCCATGTTAGCATGGAATACCCATAATAACAGGACATATGTGTATCTTTCATTAATTGCTATAGCTTTAGTCCAAAGCAATGCGCACAAGACACAGTGAAAACTTAACAAATATTGTGTTAAATGGCTCATTGCTTTCAAAATGTTCCCTATGGTATTTAAATTTAAATATAACTAATTTTACAGGTCATTTTCTAGACCAGTTTCTTGGGCAAGAACTGACATCTATGTGGATTTACTAATTAAAGGGACAAGTAAAACTAGGCAGAGCTGTGTAATGTCCTAAAAGCATTAAGCACTCTATTTGAGATTCCAGGTTTCAGAATAGTTTATTAACAAATGGATTTTTTTTCATTACTGAAATGTTACCAAGATTTATAAACTTCACTTAGAAAAACGAATGAGTTTGGATTCAATACTTTCTTTCTTTCTTGTTTTCTTTCTTTCTTTCTGTACCAGGAATAGAACTCAAGACCTCATGCTTGCCTGTCTTTCTTATATTTTTTTCTCCTTTCTCCAACCTTACCCTTTAACACAATTGTCTCAGTACATTTTGTATTGCTATAAACATTTAACACTGGGTAAAGTTTAAAGCAGTGAAACATGTTTCATTTGCAATTCTGGTTGCCATAATACACAACTATCTTGGTGACTGGTCAAATAACTCCTTGACTATGTCACAAGGAGGTCAAGTACTATTATTCTACAGTGAACAACAAAAGTTACAGTAAGTCACTTATCATGTGTGTTTGTTCAGCACCCTGAATTATTTGAGAAATGATGTCAGAGCAGCTCATGTATTTGTGTAATCCAAGAGAGATGAAGAAAGGTAGGAAAAAAACCAACTTGTCTGTAAAAGGTAGAGACAAAAGAAATAAAATGAAATAAGAATAAATTAAAATAAGTTAAAATGAATCTGGTGTGGTGGCTTGCATAGGCAATCCCAGCACTTTGTAAGGTTGAGACAGAAGAATTAAGTCTGAACCCAGCTTGAGTAACTTAGTGAATTGGTGGGACCTTGTCTCAAAAAAAAAAAAATTAAAAAAGATGAGGATATAGCTTAATGCGAAGGCCCTAGATTTAATCCCCAGTACTACACACACACACACACACACACACACACACACGCAAAAGGAAGAAAGAAAAAAATCTAATTTATTATGTGAAAAAAATGCTTGAATTTACTGGAAATTATGAATATTTTATTAGATAATGGATTACTTCAAATCAAATAGATGATCGTTATATTTTTAAAATGGATTAATCATAAAATGTGAGAAAATTGATTAAAAGGAATCAAAAAGACTAAGAGAAATTATACTCTATTGTAAAAATCAAAATATGTCCTCTTTCAAAACTCTCCTGATCATTTGTCATTATTTACCCACATAAGGCTTTTTTGTTGTTATTTTCTGGTGCTAGGAATAAAACCCAGAACCTCACATATGCCAAGCAATTGTTTTTCTACAGAGTTACACCACGAACTCTCTTCAGAAAACTTTTATGGAGATACACTAGAAGACACGTAAGAGGATATTTGGTATCAATCATTAAAATGGTGAATTATAAAACTAACCATAAATTCAAGAATTTGATTTATTTGTGAAATATATGTAACATGCAAACAATATTAATTTTACACTAGTTTCCATGGCATGTGTCTTAATGACCGAAATAAGGCCATACATACATAAGTACATATATATATATATATGTCATTGCGGAAAATAACCTTGATGGGATGCATGGAAACCAATTTCTATCTTTAAAACTGCATAGAGACAGAACTGTGATCATTGTTCTTTGGATAAATGTGACTTTTACTGTATTTTGGATGAATATAAAAATTACAAAAATGAAGAAAATGTACAATAAGTGTATATGTATTAAATAATTGTTTCAAAAATTTCATTTATTCTGTATATTCAAAACCATTCATTTTGAGCAAAGGCTCACCAGGCAACATACATACAAGCTGATTCTACATCATTGGCATTTTGCAAAAAAGAGAAAACTTCATTGCAAAATTTACCAGCAAGGAGGAAATGAGTAAACAGATCAACATATCTGTTAGTAGCAGGGGAAGGAACAGGAAGAGAGAGAAAAGCTGCTTTTTGGTTGGATGATAAGAAGGGGAAGATCTAGGGTTCTGTTGCACAGACATAGATGGTCAACCTGCCTCTTCACAGGTCACATGTTGTCTCTCCGAGGTAGTGATGAGTACTTAGGATTTGGGGCTTGTGATGTCACAGCCTCTTCAGCTGGAAAAGCTGGCTATTTCTGTGCATATCCATTCTCGAAAAGACAGTTCCAAACCACACTTGAAGAATTCTGGAAACACACTGTAGAAGACAATTTAAACACTTTGTTATTTAAGGAATTTACATCTGGGTGTATTTAGACCTTAGCTGGTTTCAAAATTATTTTTAAAAATTCCAACAGAATTAGAGGAGTTCATTATTATTTTGTGTTCAAATGAGTATTTACCATCTGATTTGGTGTAGGTGGGATATTTTAGTCAAAAGCTTTTTCAAATTACTTGAAATTTTTAAAAATTCAGCTTTATTTCTACTCTTTACCCTTTCATTTTTGTATAGTAAGTTTTCTACTTAAATCTGTATCTTGAAACCTTGCGAACTGACTCACTGTATTTGCACTTTAAACTATTGAAATAAATGCAATTTTTGTGTGAAAAAAATGATAATAACTGTTTTTCAACCCAATCTCATTGTGCAAACAAAAATCATAGGATCATTCTAGGAAAGTAAATATGTATATTAAATGCATATGCAGTACCATAACTATTATTGATACAAATACTCAATTTATATTTTTGTAATACAGATGAATATAATTTAGCAAAATTTATGCATTTTTGTGACACTGCTCAATAATCTTCACAAGATCCATAGATAATAATAATTAATAATTTAAAATATTTTCCTAATTTGTTTAGAACTTTTGTATATCACAATCAATATAAAATTGTACTCACAAGGAAAATATAGTTCAAGTAGCATAAGCCTGTGTGACAGGATTAGGCACACATATTCATGATGAGTGATAAATACTCACTCATTATTGTTGCATGATAAGTACTCGTTTGAACACAAAATACATGATAAATATGTATGCATATCCATAGATGAACCAAGTGTAGCAATTAATAGTCAAAGAATGTAAAACAAGTATTGTAAAAAATGTCAAAAAGATCAACACATAATAGTTATGCACAGAAAGATATCAGAAATAAAACTTTAAAGAACTCTAGAAGTACATTGTATGACTAAAATATTTTCAACGTATATTAAACAGCAGATTACAGTTCATAAAAATTAGGTTAGTGAACGTGAAGACAGATCAATAGATACTGATTTAAAGAAACTCACTTTTTACTCAGAAAAACAGAGTATGGAAATTTGGAGAACTTTTTAAAGCTTATGTAATATTATCTTCCTAATTTATGAGTTATTAATATATTGAATTGAATGAAAACAAAACTACAACATATCACTATTTGAGGATGCAACTGACGCAATGTATTGAGAAAAATTTATGGTATTATATGTTTTTAAGAGAAAAAAATAAAATCTCATAAAGTTAAATAAACTCAGGATAATAGAGCAAAGAATAGAAAATTAAATATACAACAATGGAGGATAGAAATAATTTAGATGACAGCAGCAATAAGAAGATAAAAAAGCATGGCAGACGAAGTCAGTAAGTGCAAAGCTATGTTTTGAAAATGAGATGACATGGTTAAACCTACAGTCAGACTGATCTGGGGTTGGGGAGGAAAGTCAGAAACAAATGAGAAGCCACAGCTGTTTACTCTGTGGTTATTTAAAAAAAAGTAACACCTATTGGGGCCATATTTAGTTTATTTTTAAATCTCTGAATAAAGTTCCCTTATTATAATCTACCAATATCTATGTATTTTTTAAGGGATGCCTTGCCTGCTTTGTAGTTTTAGACAATTATGAAGAAAATTGCTATAAACATTCACATACATGCCATTACATCACTTGTGTGGACATTACTTGTCTTCTAGTTTGGGTAAATAGCCCAAACACAATCACAAAATCATTTTGTATAATTATAGTCTTGTAAGAAACTATTAAGCTATCTTTGCAAATAGCTGTACCATTTGAAACAATAGCAATAAATGATGGTTTCTAATGCTCTACATCTTTGCCAGCATTTGGTGTTTCAAAAGTTTTGGACTTTTGGCATTTTAATGTAAGCACAATGGCATTTTACTGTTTTAATTTGACTTGCCTAATGGCATTGTGCTAAGCATGTGTAAATATGCCTCTTTGCCATTTGTGTAATTCCTACGGTGAGGTGTCTGTTCAGACCTAGCCATTTTAAAAGTTGCATTTTCTTATTGCTGATTTTTAAGGGTTCTTTATATATTATGGTTAAGATCCTTTATAAGATATGTAGTTTGCAAATATTCATCCCTGTCTGTGACTTGTTTGATCATTCTTTTAAAAGTTCCTTTTTGAGAGTATAAGTTTTTAATTTTAATGATGTCCAACTTGTCAATTATCTCCTTTATGAGTCATGACTTTATTGCATCTAAAAGCTCATCACCAAACCTAAGGCCGCCTAGATTCTCTTCTCTTACAGCTTTTTAGTTTAGTGCTTTACATTACGGTCTTTGATCCATTATGAGTTAATTTTTGTGAAAAGTTTAACTTCTGTATCTAGATTTGTTCAATTATTTATTTTTATTTATGTGCATCTAATTGTTTTAGCACCATTGTTAAAATACTATTTTTTAAAACAGAAAAGTAACTGTGTGAGCCTTAGGTTGCCTGCCATCAGCATTTCTGCTCACACCTGTAGCTGTAGCGCAGGCACTGGCTCCGCCTGGCTGCAGCGGCACCCGCGGCTTCCAGGGGACGCACAGGGCATCTGAGACCTCAGTATGGCCAAGGTGCTGCTTGCTGATGGTGGGACTGAAATAGTGACCTGATTATGTGTGAACCGCTTACTGGAAAATTGATAAAATCGCCTTTTACACTTCTATAAATACATTTCTTGAGAACTGAAATACTATACTTAGAGAAACTTTTTATGGGCAATGAAGTGAATAAGGCACTGGTCCACGAAAGGAGGTTGATCTGAAGATATTCACAAATATATGGGGAAAGAAGAAAGAAGACTGAGCTCTTCCCAGTGCACACATTTTTCCATACACATATTATGTGCATGGGAATCTGAAAGCTTAGGAATTAGGTAAGTATGGCTTGTATCAAAATGGAATCACCTTCATTAGAAATGATAGTACCCGGGAGTTCATGAACTAACTTTGATTACATTTTCAAGCACCATAATGCAAACGTAAAAGTTGATATTATAAAATAGATTTTTCTGAAGAGACATTGAAATCTATGATAATAAGTCACTGAGTGAAAGTGACTTTATAAACTTATTGCAGATATAACATATTTTAGTCTTGTGAGGAACGATGTTTTCTTACAAACCATTTGTTTAAACAAACATGAGATCTAATTGGTCACACATTGTGGATTCCCACATTTGTACACAATTGTGTATGCCTTCATATTGGTTGTGGAAGTGATAGTGAAAAGAGTAATTTGCCCTCCCCCCACTCGTGCAATCTTTTCTGTTCTTTTCCTCTTTTTTCCTTGTCCTGTGTTAGACAGCCACAGTCTCTGCTGGTTTTGTCCATGATTCACTGATGTCACTTGCTCTGTTGGGTCTGTTTTGTCCCCTAACTGTCATCCCTAAATTTTGGAAATTCTTTAAGATTCCAATACAACATTATCTTTTAAAATACAATTGTTCTTAATCTTCACTCTAAATAATTACTAACCATGTTTCCACCTCATTCATATCTTAATGCACTTTTTTTTTTAGTCTTTTTGAAATAGGGTTTCACTATGCAGTTCACTTTGTAGCCCAGACTGATCTCAAACTTGCAGTGATCATCCTGCCTCAGCCTCCTGAGTGCTGGGATTACAGGAGTGCGCCACCATGCCTGGGCTCTTAATATACTTTTAAAAGTACTTACTTCATTTCACTATGTTCCAGACACTTTTCTGTTTGCAAGAGACATGGAAATGAGCACCATATTTTCTTTAGTCATTTATCTGCCGATAGGCATACAGGCAATTTCCAAGATTTAGCTATTATAAATTGTGCTATTAAAAACATGTATCACTGTGATGTAACGATTTTAGGTCCTTTGGGAAGATACCTACAAGGGGAATAGCTAGATTGAATGGAACCTTTAGCTTTCAGTTTTATGAGGAATCTCCATACTGGCTTCCAAATGTGGTGTTTATATACAGTGAAGTACTACTCTGCCATAAAGAAGGATAAATTGAGGCTTTTTTAGGTAAATGAATGCACCTTGAGTCTGGTACCTTGGACCACTCAGCTGTTCTGACACCCATGAATGCACCTTGAGACCACGGTTTTAAGTGAAATAAATCAGACACAAGTTTAAATATCACATTGTTTCTCTTGTGGGAGAAACCCAAAGAATAAATAAGGGGCAAAATAGAGGATAGATAACAGGAAAATCTTTTTTTTTTTTTTTTTTGCGGCACCGGGGATTGAACTCACGACCCTGTGCTTGCCAGGCAGGCACTTAGACCGCTGAGCTAGATCCCCGGCCCTAGGAAAATCTTTTTTTTAAGTGGGAGGTGGGACAAGAGATGGGGGGTGGTAAGGAGAAGGGAAAAGTGATTTAAACAAGAATTGACAGAAAAAATATAAATAAAAATTTTGCAGTGTGGAGGAGAAGAGTTGGAGGGAGGGTAGGGGAAGGGGACAGAAAAAAGAATTAATATGTGTTATGCAATTTCAACAAAAAGAATTAAAATGTGTTGTGCAATTCCATCAGGAGGGATTAACATTTGTTAATGATGAATATGATCATTATATACTGCAAAAGAATAAATAGAACAAAACAAGTATTATCAGAAGTAGATATAATCAGTGTGGAATTGTGGACTAGTAATAAATTACTGTGGCAAATGTAATTAAGCAATTTTGAAAATATCTGCTTATGTAGCACTTGTTCTATTCATTGTTTTAAAATATACCCCAAAATACAGCACAATGGTACAGCACTTACCTATGAAACATTAGGTCCTAGGTTTGACCCAAGCACTTCAAAAAACTATGTGGCTACAACCCCTCAAAATGAATTTAGATGCAGATGAGATTTGTGAAAAATCCAGAAGTAAATGTTTTTCATCTTCATTCGGTGAAATGTTTTTCCAGACCTAAAGGTAAAATATGGTACATTAAACAATACCAGTGCAAAAAATGACATGTCCTTACTATATTTTAAAGGCAGTAAAATAATGACAGTGTAAATTAATTAATTAATTTATTTATTTATTATATTTTTTGTCTTTTTGAGACAGGATCTTGCTATGCAGTTCAGGTTGGCCTTGAGCTAACTTTGAAGGCCACGTTCGTCTCGAACTTGCCACCATCTTCCTGCTTCAGTTTCCTGAGTGCTGGGGTTACAGACGTGCGCCACCACACCTGGCTGACAGAGTGTAATTTGATGTTTCTTAGAGAGATGATGGCCTTTTGAAAGATGGTCTTACACATTTTTCATGGAAGAGCCAGTATAAAATGCTTGGAAAGCAATTTGGCAAAATACATCAAGAGACTAACAATATTCATGACTTATAAATAATTATACTGTGGGAAATCTAAAATACACATTCAGTGGAATCATTTGGAAGAAAGTGGGACTGTGGGGCAGAGGAGGTTATTATCTGACTTTCCATGGGGAAATGACCTATTTCCTTAATTAGACAGGTATCTTTGGAATCTTTCAGAATCAGTGCCACTATTACTTTTTTAAAACAGTCAAACTAGAATTTATTAAGAAAATAAGAAAGAACTGATTCATCAGTTTTCACATTAGAACTGTAGGTGAAACTAAAAACTTCACAATTAAAGTTTTTTACAATTAAACTTTACAATGGCCGTCAGTGGTAGATATCTAAACATGAGCCTTACACATGGCAGGCAAATGCTTTACATCTGAGCCACCCCACTCCCCAGCAAAGTCTATCATAAAGCAAAGACCATCAAATGTGAGGCACTTACATTTGTCCTCAAACTGACTAGAATCATAATATTTCTTCCCATAAAAAAAATGTAAAACCTAGACATTTAGGTTTTAAAATTCATGCAGACAGCTTACCCCTCATGATACATTAAAGAATTTTTAAATTCTACAGTGTCCTGTTGTAAACATTTCCCACAAGCGATAGTATATGTTTCTTATCTTTTGCTATATTTCACCACTTTAGCCCCACTTAAGCATTTATACAATCTTATAACTGCCTTTCAAGATACATATTGTTATTTTTTTGCTAGAGTTCATGCATTTATATATATATATATATATATTCTTGACTATTTGAATATTTTATTTGTAAACTATATCATTAAAATACAGAGATGTTTGAGTTGTATCAAAATTCAACTTTGCTGTTTTTATTTTTCCCGCTTTTGTTCAGTTGTCTTACATATAAATAGCCCTTCTTTGTAGATTCATTGGATAAAAGCACAACCCAGAAGAAAAAGAAAGTGTTATGGATAACGTTGTTGGTATTTGAATCTTTACCCTTCCAGTAATTTCTTGTGAGACTTTTGCAGGATACCAGGCAGGCAAATGTAAGCTTTTTAGCATGTTAGCCATGCTAGAGTTAGTATATGAGGCATCTACCTGTTCTTACAGATCATCAGCAATTATGATGACAAAAGACAGAATAGGTAAAGATATTTTGTGTGTTTCATTTTATTAACATATTCTTTATTTTAAGAAATTGCTTCTTTTAGCTTATAAAGGGACATGATCATGCTTCAATACTAAAGGAAAAAAATTAGCAAAAGGCTCTTATATCATGCATATACAAATGCAAGACAATATTTCAGTAGAAGAGAAATTACTTCAATCAGATTCAAGGCAGTTAGAAAAGCTTTACGGTATTTCAGGGCCTATTTTTACAGATGACACATGCTGCTTTCCTTTGCATCTTCAGATTCTAGATTCTGGGTTCAGAGATGGGAACATTTCCAGGGAAAATAAAGTGAGCATCATAAGTACCACAGAATGTTGCATTTCTTTCCCTAATGTTGATACTGCAACAGGAAGAATTGAGATAGTTAAATTTTGCTCTTTTGTGCTTCTATGTAGTTTCACAAGAGATTTTAAAAATTAGAAAAGGCTACATTTCTGTTTATTCCTCACATCAAAATCCAGTAGTATGATGTTACCATGAACACCAGAGCACTAAGAACATTAAATGCTGAAAAAATAACCTGCAATGAGATTGTATGGGGATCAGAAAACCATATTTTTACCACAGGTTCTTTCATGCCTTTATATTGGATTGAGATATTATCAGCTATGTGGTCTGACATTTAACTTTAGTGCAAAACTGTGTCATATTTTCAACTTGACAAAAAATATTGTGAATTGGTGAAACTTTTGTCCTGGTGACAGACTTGTTCTTTGAGCTTTGGCTGTAATTTTACCAAAAATACAGGGTCTTAGGTTCATAAATGTGTTGGAATCTCCCTCTGTCTAGTCAAGACTGGATGGTTCAAATATTATATGCAGTACAGTTCTTTGAGCTCCTTTGACATCCTCTCTGTCTTAAGTTTTTGATGATTTGAAAGTGGACTTTTGGTCATTGCATTTCATGGGAAACAACTATAAATATCATCATAAAAACGTTGAATAGTGCAAAGATTAAAATGTGTTTCTCAGGCTTGAAGAAAATGAATATCTGGATAAACAAGCATTATCACTCTGGATTTGTCTCATAACATCTTCACTGCTACACTTTTCTAATGTAGGTATTTAGGGAATGAAATTTGATCTCTCCAGGTGCTTCCAATTTATATCAATCTCCATTTATTTCAGCTTAGATTTTAATTTACCCAAAGTTTTTCTCTTAAATTTCAATTTCTCTTTGAAGTCATTCCATTCTAGTCTTCTTCATATTCTAGTAAAGCTGGTTGTAGACAACATTATCAGATCTTGTACCCAAGTTATATTCTTCACTTATTCTAGCTAGATACTCTAAATGAGGTATGTGCAAGTAAATTGTGTAAACTATTTGTAAATCAAAAAGTAAGGTTACTCCTAGTGAAAATGCAAGGCATTTATTTGAAGAAAACGTAATTTGGAAAGTAGATTTTTAATTGGGTTGAATGAACTCCCATCTAGGATAAACTGTAGAGATAATGCCAATTTGACTATGGAATGATTTTGGTGAATGAAGTTAGAACTCATGTGTTATTCTTGTAGGTAATCAATGCCCGCAGGTTTATTAACGTGAAGCATGTGAGCCGTTTCTGCAATATCATTTCCTTACCTGTAGTGGCATAAGTGGAAATATCAACTGTCAATTGACTAGTGGATATTGTGGCATTAGTATTTGGGGGTTTGTAGCCATGGAAACATAACACGATTTTTATGTGAGGTCTGGCTATTGACCAAAGAAAACTTCTAGGTATTCAAAGGCCACAAGAAAGCAATTTTAAAGAATTTTGTTTGTTTGTGGTCATCTACATTTGATTTCAGTTTTTTTCAGAGTCCCATTTATGCTTAATTTTAAATTGGCTATTACCAGAGGACTGTGAACTATAGAACTGTGGGTGGTTGTAGAATAGTAAGTAAAGTAATAGACAAGTAAATCCAAAAGTATGGTAGTCTTTCAGATTTGGAGGTTGAGTTAATGTATATTACAGAAAAGAATTAGAATGACTGCTAAAGAATAGGGCTCCAAAAGTTGTTAGGATTGTCAGTGATCTCATTTCTATTCATTCTATTGTCTTCTTATGTAATAAATATTCTAGGACTGCAAATCCAAGTTGAGAGAAGCCATGTGATTGTAGAAACTATGAATTTTATAATCACTTAAAGATTGAAGTTCCATTCACTGTACAGATACATTTTCCTATCCTTAGAGAGAACTCAACAACAGGCATCCCGGTTGTTATGATTCTGTAACATGCACATTCTGTAACATTCTGTAACAAATTAGAGATTCAAACAGTCTCAGATGCTTTCCAATCAACAGAAAGTTCTTGTATTTATCTGAAATGATAATGTTCTTGGAATAACTTTAGCTATCAAGTCACAACTAGAAGTTATAAGACCTGTGCATTAAATCATAGATCATGTAAAAGTTGGAAACATCAGTTTGATAACTTCCTTGAGATGTTTGTAGATTGCTTGATCAGGATTACTTGTGTGTAGACAATTTTAGGAATCAGTAGAAATAGTGCTTATCTCTTAAGTCTAGGCAGTTTTCTTCATCATCTCTGATTCCTTCAGCACTTCATTTACCTCAGAATTCACCTTCAGGGAGAATACGTCATCAACTGCTTCACGGTGCTCAGGTCCACTGCTCAGCCATTCTGGGTGAGGAGATAAAAGGATGAGAGAAGGCAGCTACTGGTGTGCAGGTCAAACCATGGCTGGATGGCCTCATTGCTTCCAATCCCTGCGTACAATTTATGTGTCTTTTCTCAACTTTCGATTTGCCTTTTGCATATCTCCACCCTCATCTTAGCTTTCCCTCTCTTTCACGATTTTGTGTGTGTCTTAATTGCTGGCACTTGAACCCAGGACCTTGTGCATTAGAGGTACAAGCTTTACCATGGAGCTACACACCCTTAGCCCAATCCCCACCATTTCCTAAAGTGACATTTCCTATCTTTTCAATTGCACTTTCACAACAACTGAAAATAAGAGTATCTTATAAATTAGAAAAAATAAATTTGTTAAAACAGAAGTGGGACAACAGCAAGATGACTAAATTAGAGATTCAAGCCCTTATAACCCTTTCCCCCATGTTAACTTGACAGATACATGAAATCCAGGAGATCTCTGATTTCTAGGTTAGAGATTACAGTATTTCTATGGGTAAAATGTGTTAAAGAATGTAGGAATGATAATTTCAGTTTTCCTCATCACCATACCCCCAAACCTGAACAGTTCAGCACCAAAATATATTCCTTGGGCCAGAAATTGCCCCATGATGGAAAAAGAGAATGTGCTGAGTTTTCACTTACTGGGAACCCTGGCACCAGGCCTGTTACTGTGGGTGGTGGCACTATATATAAGCTCAGGGACCCTGGCTCCACCTCGACTCCTGAACTGTCATACTAGATCCACCCATCCATGACCTTGAAATCGGACATGTCCACCTTAGACCATGTCAGGCAACTCATTCAAGATCTTTGACAAGTCTGACTAGTGAAGCCATTCTCTGCTGAAGCCAGGAAGAGATTACTACTTCAGATGTTTAGATTTTTAACAAAAACTATGAAGATCATAAAGAATCAGGAAAACATGACATCATCAAAGGAGTATAACAAAACTTTGATAACCAACCCTACAGAAAACGAGATACACAAAATGCCTGTCAAAAAAAATTCTGTGTAATTCTTTAAAGATTTGTCAAATAAAAGGTAGATAGGGGGAATTAACCGGTGTTATGTACATGTACCAATTCCCTACCATGAACATAATTATTATGCATTGCAAATGTACTAATAAAAGTCAAAAAAGTGAAGAAACCAAATATGGACAACTGAATGAAATTAGGAAAAATTTTGTTAAAAAAAAGCACACTGCTCCATAAAAAAATTTAAAAATTCTGTGAAAAAAGGATGAAAGAGGAAATCTGGAGCAGAAAAACACAACAAAAAGGACAAACATTCCTTAGAATGCTTATATAGAAGACATAATTAAGCAGAAAGAAATAAAATGACAGGTTCAAGTTAAAGTCCTTTGAAAGTAATCTATTACTCAGAAGAACAAGAATAAAAATTACTGAAAAAGAGTGACAAAAATCTACAAGATATAAGGTTCAAATGAAATGATTATATACACTTAGATTATGGAAATCATACCCAGAGAAGAGAAAGAGGCACACAATTTATTGAAGGAAATAATATATGAAAACTTCCCAAATATCAGGAAGGGAGTGGATACCCATATTCATGAGGCCCAAAAGACCCAAAAGAAGTGAAATCTAACTAACTCTATGTTGACACATATTATAATTAGGTTAGTAAAAGACAGAGACAGAAAAAATTGAATATAGTGAAAAATTAAGGGACTCATCGCAGGTATCAGAAACTTGCAAGACTAGTAATACATTTCTCTGCAGAAATCTTGCAAGCCAGGAAAGAGTGAAGCAATATTGACAAAGTTCTGAAAAAAAAAAAAAAAGCTGCCACACAGAAACGACACTCAATGAAAGTTGGTCTTTTAATATGAGGACACAACCAGGCATGCGAGCATGCTCCTGTAGTCTCATTTACCGGGAAAGCTGAAGCAGAAGAATCATTTGAACTCAGGAATTCAAAGTCAGTCTGGTCAACATAGTGAAACCCTACATCAGGGAAGAAAAGCAGAGACTAATTTTTTTCTAAATAATCCAAAACTGTGGGAATTTATCACCTTTAGATCTGTTTAAACAGAAATATTAATGGAAGTTCAAGTTGAAATGAAAGGATGCTAAACAACACAAAGCCATAGGAAAATACGAACTTTATAGACAGAAGTAAATACATAGAAAAGATAAAATCTAATATGCTATTGTGACTGCTGTGACTGAATTTCTATTAACCTTAGTATGAAAGTTAGAAGAAAAAAAATTTTAAGGATACCTATCATTCCCTAAACTGGTTAATGGATACACTTGTAAAAAAGAAGTAAATTCTGATATCAATAATAAAGTTGGAGAAATAATTAAAAGCATAGAAATTTGTATGTAATTTATGTTCATTTTCAGGTCAAAATAAACCATTGTCAAATATCTGTATTTTGATAGAGATAAAGCAATACGTGAAAATGTGGGAAGATTTATGCTAAATATTTTTGTAACATAAACTGTTAGACTTGCCTGAGACTGTACTAGTTTGACAAATATTTCGACTTGCTATTAGTAGTTTTTAAACATTTTTGGATTCCGTCCATTTCTACTCTGGCCTATGATTACCAATAGAGTGACATATTTAAGCGTTAAATTAAATTAAAATTGAGCTAGTGTGGATAGTTGGAAACTAAGTTTACCCCCAGACAACTCCTTGCCCTGGTGGCAGCCACCCACCAATATCAAACGTTCTGAGATTTGTTAACACTTGGTATGGAGCAGCAGAGGCACTGCCAAGTGAGCGACCTGATTGTGGATGAAGCCAATGTCCTGGGATAGGAGGCAAACACAGGAGAATTGCAGATCAAGGGAGAAATAATATACCAGGCCAGCAGTGCTAACCCCAAGAAAAGTCCATGGCTATTGTAAACTACAAGAATTTGTGGAATTTTAGCCAGAAATTGACTCGATTATGGCAGGTGAGATTTGGAGAAGAAATCCAGTACAATGCTTGCAATATTGGAGCGGATTTCATCAAGAATCATTTTGGGAAGGGGTTAATTGTTTAAGAGCTATAGAACAACTACAGAAAAGTTTCAGTCGAGGTTCTCCACTGTTATCATACCACAGTGACTAGGTGAGAGACAGCCAAGGTGCAGCCTAGCTATGGATGCACACATCAGAAGAACAGTGTAAGTCGAAATAAATAACCTAATGACGTACCTCAAAGTCCTAGATAAACAAGAATAATCCAAGTGTATAGCTAGTGGAAGGCAAGAAATATAAAGATCAGAGCAGAAATTTATGGAATTGAAACTAAAAAGTGGACTCAATGAATCAAAGAGCTGGGTCTTTTTTTATTAGTATATATTTCGATATATAAATTTTATCTTTATCTTGGGGAGTTTGTACATGTACATAACAAATCTCAATCTTTTGTCTGTTTCTCTTCCCCTCCCTCCCTGATCCTTTCAATTTTTCTCCCCATTTGCAAAGGGTCTATTTCCATTTTTTCTCTCTTCAACTTGTTTTGTAAATCCCATTTCCCTTCTTTCCCTTCTGCCTCCTTCCATCTCTTGTTTGCCTTCCCATTTGAAAAAATTCCCCCAATTCCTAATATCTCATTTATTTTGCTCCTTATACATACTTTGGGTTTCTAGTTCTTCAAAAGAATAAACAATATAGGCACCCTTTATCCAATCTTACCAAAGAAAGGAAAAAAGGACCCAAATCAATGCAATTAGAAATGAAAAACGTGAAATCACAATGGACATCATAGAAATCTAGAAGATTATTAGCAACTATCTTAAAAATCTGCACTCTAAAGAAAATTGGAGTAGGGAGTGGGGGCACACGCCTGTAATCCCAGCACTTGGGAGGTTGAGGCAGGAGGATCACTGTGAATTTGAGACCAGCCTGGGCTACGTAGTGAATTCAAGGAGAGCCTGAACTACATAGCAAACAAACAAAAACAAAAACAAAACAAAAAAATTGGAGAATGTAGAGGAAATGGATTGAAATTGATTATGTAAATATGAAATTTCATAAAGCTGTTATATATGTGCTATTTTATATACAGATATTGTGCAGGTTTTATATTTTTCATGTTTTAGAAGTTTTAATGAATGAAGCTTTTTCACATAAAAATAATCATATGCAATCCTTTAATAGAGAAGGAGGACCATTATAAGGAAATATTTTTTTCTTAAAAATGTAAACACTGGAGGTCCATGTTTCTAATTCCAGGTACTCAGTATGTAAGACTGCAAAACTGCAAGTTTAAGACCAGCCTGGGTAATTTACTGACACCTTGTGTCAAATATAAAGAAGAGCACTGGGTACATAGTTAAGTGTGGAACACTTGCCTAGCATGCTCAATCCCCAGCGCCACAAAGGAAAATACATAATAAAAGGAACAGTGACTTGGAAGAACTGGAAGACACGGTGAGCATAGTGTCTGGAGTTGCAGAGTTAGGTGGGTATACATCAGAGGCAGACAGCATGAAAATAAGTTATTGTTTAAAACAGATCAGACCTTACAGGTGATAGGAAAATGTGGATAAAGAGATCAGAGTGATAATTCCAGGTTTTTCTTTTTTGTCAAGAATTTTCAAGTTCCGACATTTACTAATACAAAGTCATTTGTCAAAGCATACTATTTTCCTGTTTTTCTTTTCTTTCTCTTCACTCTTCTCTTCCTCTTTCCCTTCCTCCCTTTTTTACTTTCTTTTCTTTTCCTTTTTAGTATTAGATACAAGAATTGAAAACAGGGTATCATGCATGCAGTATAAAGCCTTCATAAATCAACAATATACCCAGCACTCTTTCTATTTTACAGATATTGAGCTTTAATAATGAATATTTGGGGCACTAGGAGGAAATATTCATTACTAAGAAATTACGTGAGCTGAAAACTAATGGAGAAATACTTTTAGTACTTACATTATTTACCAACATATGCTCATTATGTTTAATTAAAATATTAATAGAGGATGAAAATACTCAAATATACAATAAAGACAGTAGTACTTAATAAAAGAATTATGAATGATGTTGAATGGCATTGGGAACTCAAATAAAACAGAAAGTAAAGCGTCCACTGAGTGAAAGTTAAACATTTTATAGGTGCTTAGGAGTCACTGGGGAAGAACACAGATTGTAATGGAGCAAGTAGTGAGTGGGAGATGAAATGCAGATGGAACTTTGGAAATTTTTTCCCATTCAGGAGTGGTCGAGAGTGAATGGTAGGTATGTTGAAATTAGGAGGTTACATGAAGATAAAAACCACAGACAGAACGATTTTAAGTTGTTGTCAAGATAACACAAGCAAAATGAGTAGTCAAAAGGAGCCAACAATGGTACATAGTGTGTGATTCTTGAGTGGCAGAAGTGAATGGATCCAAACAGAGATGAAAATGGCATTATGAAATACAGAAAACAGATTTCAAACAGGGCAGAGTAAGATAGAAAGCATGCACATCAAGAGGCAGTTAAGAGAATTTCAGTCTGAAAACTTGGCGACTCTTGTTTCTCTGTGACATTGGTCATTTTTTGAGACTAAGAGAGGATGTGGAACAGTCAAACATGTGATAAGATTAATTTCACAGAATGTAAAAGAGCAATACTCAGAGAAATGTAGCAGGACTCCTACCCGCATCAAAATAATTTCATGTTGGCAGCTGTGAATTTATATTACAACACATCTGTTCTATTCTGCCACCACTTGAATTTCTCTTGGGATTAGAGAAACAGAAAATTTCACACAGGATCATATAATTTTGCTAAACAAGTGAGGCCAAAAAAGTTCAGAGGAGTTCAGTGTGTTAGCAGAAGAGTATTAAAGTGACATTGTAGAATCGACCTGGAGAGCTGACTTAGAGGCAGGGCTAGAAGCAAGCCAGAATGTTCTGCATGTAGGTGAAGGATGTTTAATGGATCGCTTTTCAGATTTGACATTTTTTTTGAGACAGAGTCTCACTATGTAGTCTAGACTAGCCTTGAACTCACTGTGTAGTCCAGACTGGCCTCAAAATCACAATGGTCCTTCCCCCTCAGCCTCCCGAGTGTTGGGATTACAGGCATGTGCCATCATGTCTGCTCAGATTTTAAAGATCATGGCAAAGAACAGCGTATTATTGTATAAAATCATATTACACAATATTGTGTTATTATATATAAAATTGAAACAATGTACAGACATCCAAAAGACATTTTTGAGATGAAAAATTTGAAGCTGAAGACAAAGACTATTCCTACCTGCCTGTCAGCAGAGGTAGAGGGGAGCAGAAGGTATTTGGAGCCCGGGGGCACGGATGTCAGCTACCAAACATGGAGGACCCTGTACGTGAGCCCTGATGGACAAGAAGTCCATGGGTCATCACTGATGAAATCAGAGAATCCTTAAAGAGACATAGGCAGTCTGAGAAGGGGAAAATCGAAGTTTACTGAAATTCATAAATTGTTGAAGAGAATGATCATACTATGATTCTGAGTCAAGATTCACAGTCCAACTTGGAAATTTATGATAAGATATCTTCCTTCATTTCTGTTCTGACAAATCTTCATGCTACTTTATGTATTCTGTGGGACTCCCGTTCCAAGTAACTTCTAAATGCAACACTACAGCTTGATTCATTTTCTTTTTCTTTAGGACCCAAGACCTGATAAGT
Organism: Cuniculus paca; assembly: GCA_004365215.1. NCBI lineage: Eukaryota > Metazoa > Chordata > Mammalia > Rodentia > Cuniculidae > Cuniculus > Cuniculus paca. The sequence goes on from RJWT010002854.1 coordinate 37,391, forward strand.
ATATTCTTATTTAGTGGACTCTATATTTCACATTTTTCTCATTCATTTTAAAGGGAAAAATTGATAATTAATAAAAAATTTTCCAAGTATTAAGTTGGTGGAATGTTGAGGTCACATTTCCTCTGACAGTTGTTCAGTAGGCTAGGTGGGCTACATAGCAGAAGCTGTAAGAGGACTTCCTTTGTTTTTTGGCATAGAATCAGATTCAAAAGATGTTACTTTTAGTATTTTTAAAAACTAAAATCTTACCAGGACAGTTTTACACAAATTATCAGTTATGCAATTTTTATTAATTCAGTGTAACTAGCTTACATTATTTTATATCTAAAATACTTTTATACAACATTCATATTGATTCTGAAAGTGGGTAAGTATAACTTTCAATTCTTGGCTTCTTAGAAGTTACAAACATCTGTCATTTTTGGACATCAGTAAAATTCCCAAGACAGAATGATTTAAATGATAGCTCAAAGAGAAAACTATTTCTAGAAATACATGTATGGTTTCATTTTATAAACAATACTTTGAGGTATGAATACAGCAATGTTTTGTTTGCTTTGTGTTGGAATTTTCTTATGGCTTCATTTGCGCATTGGTCCTTTTTGTCTGTTAAGTTTTTTTAAGTCTGTCATTTTTCCAAAGTTTTGTTCATTTGAAAGATTAATGAAGCATTTTTCTATTGATACTTGTTAACAAATTTATTTCCAGAAAAAGTGATAACTTAATTCATACGTTAACAAATACACATGTGACTATGTCTCCTTTCCTTCCCTGTTCATTGTCCAAATTGTGCAATTATATCTGTTATACACATATTTGGTGGTTTTTTTGCTGAAAGTGGTATATCATATTTTTGTTAGTATTTCTTTGATTATCAGTGAAATAAATCTTTTTATGTGCTTATTTGTAATGAAATTCTTTTCATTATTCATAAAAATTATGTATTTATAATTTAATCTAACACTTCCATGTGGCTAAAGTTATAATTATTTACTTGTACTATTGTTTCCTTCCTTCAGTATCTTGGTTTACATTTTTTTTTTATTTCAAAGAAGATAAAACCAAGGAAAATAAAACCAAATCAAAACAAATCAAAACAAACCAGTGTAAGTGATACAGGACTTCAAAACATCATGAAATCAACAATAGTTACCATAATGTCTTTTGTTGTCTTCAAAATGGCTGCAGATACCTTTGGACGTAGTAAAAATCAAACAAAAGAATAGAATAGAAACAGTAAAAACAAAACAATGGGTACAATAAAAGACTACAAAACAAGACAATAGTAAATTCAAAATGGCTACCATATATATCTTACTATCTTTGAAATAGTTGCTCATGCCACTGGATAAAACATAATCAAACAAAGCAAAAGAGAATAAAATCCAACTCAACAAAACAATAAACAATATAGGACTTCAGAATGAGACTATAGGGAATCTACAACGGTTACCACCCTCAAAGGAAATCCCCCCTA
>RJWT010002855.1:0-38885 GCA_004365215.1 Cuniculus paca
ATACAGTATAGAAACTCAGTTGTTCTTTACTTGAAGTAGGTGTCACAGAATATGAGGTGTCAATGTGAGGACGATCTCCAAAGAAAAGACCACAGAGGACTGGCCCCAGGTGAGTGGTCCTTAATCTGTGTTGCTTCCTAGATATCTTTTGAAACACACCGAAGGCTATTTACTTTTTGCATAGGAAAGCTTAAATACATACACAGCATGCAAAGTCTGGGTTTGGGTTTAGGATTTTTAAGGATAGCACAGATCTTTTTTAGCTTTCCATAAACTGTGAGTAAAATTATTTTAAATGAATGTATCAGACTATAATATAACTTGAGACTGAAAGCCACTTAGATATTCTTTCCAATGTACTTTATTTTAATTCTATGTTCCCTGAGTTACCTTCTGGTATAGAATGTCAACGGCTTTAGGTCAATGGCAGACTCGGTGAAGCCCAACACGGGAATCCAGGTTAAGAACGGTCCAGCCAGTGTATTACGTGCCCTAGAATTAGGAAGGTTGCAATATCTTCCTTTTTTGTTTGTTTGTTTGTTTTTGTATATCCTGTTTTGGTTTGTGTCTGGATGTCTCCTCAAACCCCCTAAATCCTCATGGGGTCATGGGGGCAGGCTTCTACAGTCTGTGACTGATTCATGGTCCAATGCTAGGATTATGGGTGTGAGTGCTATACCCACCCTTGGGTGGGTGTGTGTCCTACATACAATGAGGGAGAGAAAGAGGCTTCTCTCAGTGCTTCTTGATTTTTGCTCTTGTTGCTTTTGCTGCTTTCCACTGAAACCTCCATGAACTGTGAGCTAAATAAACCTTTCCTTCCCTAATTTGGGGCATGGGATATTTTGTCCTGGCAATGAGAGAAAGGTAACTGAAATGTATCCCAATCACATTTCATTCATGTATACTTTTCTCATTATTTGAACTCACTGGCTTTACCATGGACATTTTTATCCAGTAATAGTTGCATCTTGTAATACTGAAATCTAAAATCTGAAATGCTACAGTTTGAACTAGCATTGAGACCTCTCAGTGAACAAAAGATAAGCACAATGTACAAGTATTTGGGCCAGAAACAACTGTACAACTTCTCCAGCTTTCTCAAAGAAATACAGCCACAAACCTCACAGGCCAGGAACATACATTTATTCTTCAGTCAGCCTCCAGGTGTTTTAAAAAATCTATACAATTTTAACTTTATGTAATGTTGCCATACAATTTTAAAAAGAAATACATTTCTCCCAGTCAGAGAATAACAGACAGTATTTGGTTGCAGAAGCATATTTCATTCTCAACCAAGTTCTCTAGAACCTAAAAATTGTCCCTCATATTTATTAAGAAGAAGTGGTGGCAAGCATTCTTTGTTTTACACCATTTAAGTACCAACCTAATGAAATATCCCTCAAGCAACTCTATAAGCAAGGTATTAGTATAATGCCCATTTGAGGAATGATAAAACTGAAGTGCAGATAGGTTAAAGCAATCACCTGAGGTCACATCGCTAGCAAGTGGTAAAGCCAGGTCAGAATTCAGGCACACTATCTCCAGACTCTGCACTGCTTTTCTTCAGTATATTCCCTCTCAGAGATAAGCAATGTGGGAAAATAAAAATCAAAGTATCCAAATGTTGGAAACAAGATAAATGTGGGACTATTGGAAGGAGGCTTATAGAAAAGTATTATTTTCATGCAATGGAATTCTACTCCATCATTAAAATGTAGACTGCAGAAATAAATTTAGCAAGCTGGTAAACAGTTGCAAATATCAATGATCTACTATAGAACTATAGGAATACAATTCTAGAACTGAGTCCATATGCTTTCCTTACTACTGAAATACAATCTAGAGAAAAAGATCCTATTTACCAAGGAACTATAAGAACACAATTTGCGGGCAAGAAGTTCCTTACCACACAATATACCTGGCAGGATAATCATGAAAAAAAAAAAAAAGAAAGAAATATGAAGTTCCTTTTAGATGTCTGATGGAAGACAATCTTCATATCTAGGAAAAAAAACAAAACAAAACAAAACACTGGAATCTCTCAGCATTATTCACTGACGGGAAATGAAGAAGCATCGCCAAACAAGTTGGATAAAGAATGAGCCTCAAAATTTACACATTTTTATCCACTGAAACTTGTTTTGTTTCTTCATAAGATGTGCTACTCCTTTACCCTTACAGAAACAAATCATTGCTTCTCACTCATGAAAATTATCTGTGAGATCTGAGTTGCTCCAGGGTCATACCATGGTATCAAATTTTTATTTCAGTCTAATCAAGTCCTTGGAAAATTATGCTCTGTGTGATCTTTGTTTCAACCTTTACAAAGTTTACTTGCATTAAGTCATTTGGGAAAAGCCAAATCTAAATATGCATCCTTAGCACTTTAAGCACTTTCAATTCGTTAATATATAAATAACTTTGGAAGCATTTGAGAGACTCATTTTACCACCCACCATATTGATAAAGGTAAATTACAGATGGGAATACATTTTTGGCCAGAAGAAACTAAAAAACAAAATGAAAATGCATAATGTGGGAAAATAGTCTTCTTAAAGCTTACAACTGCGGAACACAAGAGATGATCAAAATGAATGTTTAAATTTAAAATATTACAGAGAAATACGTATTTCTATTAATGTCCCTCAAAATACTCCCCCAATTTCAAAAACACTTATCCTATCATTCTGACTACTTTCTGAAGCAGTTGTGAAGTCCTCTTCTGTGAATGTCTTTACAAAGTGTGATTAAAAGATACAATGTGTATTGCTGTTGAGTTCTACCAAGGCAGGCTCATAAAAAGTGTTGTGTGCTGATTGGTTTTTGCTGATTTGAGTTAGACAGATTAGATGGTGGCCTGTGGAAAGTGCTGAACTTCTGAGTTTTCAAGGGAGAAAGAAAATTCTTCCCTGTAGCCTTTCAGGGTCTTTCCTTTCCCAGGAACCTGTGGCTCAATCTGAGGAGCTCCCACTGTGTGTGGTGCTCTAGCTCTGTAATCTTTCTACCACTTGAAAGTGAAGAAGGGCTTCTTTTATGGGAAGCAAGACACTAACAAACTTATTGCCATATCTAAAGTCAGTTCTAAAATGTTATCGTATGATAAAGTTTTAACAAGAACAAAATAACAGTTCATCTATTTCATGCTTATTTTTTCCTCAACAATAGAGACAGATTGTCTTTTGGGATATTCCATTTCCATTCCCTTTCATTAGTTATTCATAGCATTTTCCTCTACTACTTTTCCCTATTTCTTAGGTGTGTTCCTTTGCCCTTCCTACTTCTTTACCTCTCTCTATTCATTTTTTTTTTAATGAGCAGGATATATTTATTGAGAGAAAGAAAGCTTCTGTGTGAGGGAGAGACAGAAGGGGTCTCGAGTGGGTTGCCAAAGACTCTGGCTTTTCTAGGGATTTTTATAGAGTAGAATCATGAGGTGAGGTGGGTTCAAGATGGGGAAAACCTGGGAACTTGCAAGGCAAACAGGCAAGAGGTATGACAGAACTATGGTCAACCAATAAGATTAATTTCTTATAAACCCTCTTTCCTAGGAGTTTTCATCTTGTTTAGGTCTCCTTCATTTTCTATCCTTCAATTGCCATGTATTTTCCCATTTGCCAACACACTTCCAGTGCTTTCCTTTGACTTCCCTTAACTGTTCTAAGTTCCATAGGAATTGGTTTTCCACAGATTGCCTGTATTTACTGTCTTCTTTTGTTGGAAACACAATGAAATTGAAGTGCATTTTGTACACTATTTCCAGCTTTGTTCTGAATTCATCTTAAATCTACTACTCATAATGGATTTTATAAAGTAAAGCAGTTCAATAAATAGAGAAAAAAAAAACTCAGCACACTATACTTGAAGATTTTTGTTCTGGCAACAGTGAAAGGCAGAAATGGTTTATAATTAATAACCAGAAGAGAAAGCACAAGGGTTAAGTAATTAGGATCTATGGCTGTGCCTGACCTTATTGTTCTTGCATGGTCAGTGATATTCCTCTACACACTGAGAGATGTATAGGTATGGGGGGAAAGTAGATAATATATTCTGGCTCTTGTCTGTATTTTCAAGCTGCACAATTTATATCTATTTACAGATAGGATTCTTCTTCAGCCTTGAATGGATAGAGAAGTATTGGGAGGGGGCACAGTAACCTGGATTTGAACTTCTGATACATTGACAAAAGGTTCTAAACTACTATCTGCATAAAACAATATATAATAAAAATCCAGAAGTTCAAACAAACAGTTCACACATCTGGGATTCAGACTGAATTTTCTGTTTGACAAGGTGTTAACTCAATCTGAGCCACAGTGTACCTGGTGGTGGGGGAAAGGCTTGAGGGTATATGGAACTAAAAAGGCCAAAAGACAAGCCTTCCTCAAGAACACTATCAATGGGACATGCCCAGGGGATCTCAATTCTGCCAAATTTCCCTTGGCAAGAGAGAGAGTTGGTTCCAGAGCTAATGGATGATAGCAAACAGCACCATCGGTTATGTCCTACATTTGTGTTTGTTGAGTACCCAAGCCAGCATCCAAACTCTATGCCAGGTACTTGCAGACATGAAATAAGAATCTGATCCCATAAGGAGTTAAGAATCCAGGTGAGGAGATGAGAAGAGTACGTCAATAAATTTTACTACTTTGGTTCTTAACTATTTCTGTGAAATTCTCAAATGTCTGAATTGATTTATTGTGGTTTACTTACAGAGTTTGTAAGAGGTTGTTTTGTAATAAAATGTAAAATGTATAGCATTTCATTATCTAATTTACTATATGAAAGTTGAATTAATTTGGATACCAAACAAGTTTGGTTTCCATGCTTAATTGTGTAGAGGCTGATCAGAATAGTTTCAAACCTTTCTGTGGATATCAATAATTCCACCCATGTGTCATGTCAGTGCCTTCCTTAAAAGGCCTGAGTATATTCTTCCCTTTCCACTGGCATTGATAGATTCCTACTCACCATAGTCTAATGATAGGATTCAACTGATGTTCTCTCTTTGATGAGTAAAGATATTTTAAGTGAAATAAAAGAATTCCCAACAGGTGGGAGAGAAGTCAGGGAAAATGAGAAAAATATATGTTCACATTAATATTATCAGAGTACATTTGCACATTTTGAGTCATTTTCACAAGTACGAAAATACACTTAAAAATAAAAACTGAGAATGAAAGTTCCTTTTAAATATACCTTCTCTTCTAGTAGAAATTAGCATGTCTAGGAAGGCTAAAAGCTGAGTAAGCAAATGGTTTTTTTTCAGTGTTTGTAGATGCTTCTTAAAGAGACATTGGTTGATGAGGCAAATAGCAGTGGAATCTTTTGACTTTTATTCCTTTAAAATTGGGGAAATTTTTAAAAAATGGAACACTTATATATTTCTGCTTTTTACTCAATGTAAGACTTAATATAATTTTAGGAGCATGCTTTTCTTTTAAACTTATTATTTTTGAAAGATCAGTTTATATCACACTGCTTAGCATTTCTAACAGAAATTTTTAAAACTTCAATATTAATTGTTTTTTAGGTTCCTTGAGTCTTAGTTTCATTTCCATTATCAAAACTAAACCAAACAAAGTGATCCAAGCCATTGAAGTATTTTTATTTTTAAAATTTATTTACCTTTTTCTTAGTGTGTGTTTGTGATATATAATGATACACAAATTGGGAGTTGGTATATGGATATACCATATTTTAACCTTTTTCTACTTCTCTTTCTCCCCTCTCCCCTCTTGCAGTATTTTTATTTGTTTGTTTTAGTTTTTTATTTGAACCTCTGGTGGGATTGGCTGTAATTGTAATTTTTTTTCTATTTATTTTAGACAGAATAAAGCCAAACGAAACATAACAGAATAAAGCTAATCAGAACAAAATGATGAAAGTGATATAGGAACTCAAAAATATATAATAGGAAATCAACAATGGCTACCATAATGATCATTTTTTTTTCAAAATAGCTGTCCACATCATCAGATATAATAAAATCAAACAAAACAAAATGGAATAAAATCAATCAAAACAAAAGAATTAAAGTGTTACAGGACTTCAAAACCAGATAATAGGAAACCAACAATGGCTACCATAATACATCTCATTATCTTCAAAATAGCAGCCCATACAATTAGACACAGTAAAATCAAACAGAACAAGAAAAAATAAAACCACACCTAAAAAGCTATGAAAACAATACATGAATTCAAAACAAGATAGGAAATTAGCAATGGTTACCACCTTCCCTTTTTAGACATTTTCTCCCCTATCATTTTCATAACATCTATTGTACATTTTGAATTTCACTAATCTCAGTTTTTATGCTAGGAGATAACACAATGTTTACCTGTATGCGTCAAAACCATTTCACCCATAAGCGTGATGTCAAGTTGCATCATTTACCTACAAAATCCTCAAGATTATCCTTCTTTACTGCTAAGTAGCTTTCCATTGTATGAAAACACCATATTTTTCTTATCCATTCTGCAGTTGATGGGCAAGTTATCCCTACCTTTTTCTTGCTTCCTGTCATGTGGAACAATTGCATTCTCTCCTTTGACTTTCAGTATATGAATTTCCTTATGACTTAAATGTGTTTCTTGTAGACAGTATATTGATGGGTCTTGTTTCTTAATCCATTCTCCATGTGTTCCTTTTTTATTGGTGAATTGAGGCCATCTACATTAATGTTTACAACTGGCATGTATTGGCTCATCTCTGCCATGCCATCCTCCGGCTGTTGGCCCCCCACCTTTCCTATTCATTCAATTGTCTTCCTGTTTGGTGATTCCCCTCTGCTGCTGTTCCTGGAACCATGGTCATCTTTATCTCTCTCTAGAATAACCTTCAGTACTCTTTGTAGGTTTAGTTTTGTGGTCATCAATTCCTCCTTGTTCTTTATCATGGAAGTATCTTATTTTTCCATCAGTTTTGAAAGATTGTTTTACAGGGTACATCAATCTGGTTGGAAGTTGTTTTCTTTCAGGATTTGAAACACTTCAAGCTCTTCTTGACTTCATGGTTTGTGTTGAGAAGTCAGCCATGATTCTGATGGCATTTCCTTTACAGGTGATCTGTTTCTTTTTCTCTAACAGCTTTTAATATGCTGTTTTTGTGCTGGATTTCTGGGATCTTGATTATTATATGTCTGGGTGTAAATTTATTTTGGTTATGGCTAGTTGGAATTCTTTATGCCTCGCTTATCTGTATGCCAGGTCTTTTTTCCCATGTTTGGTAAGTTTTCTGCTATTAGTTCTGTAAATAATCTTTTTTGTCATTTGTGTTGGTCCCTGTTTCTTCACTGACACCTATCAGTCTTAAATTATTATTATTATCATTTTTTGCATCATCTTGCAGGCATTGAATTGTTATTTCCTGGTCCCTTGTTATTTTTAAAGGATCTTTCCTTTCATGGTTGCTAGCTGCAATTCTGTCTTGAAGATCTGAAAGTCTATCTTCAGTCTCTTTCAAGTAGGTTTGCCAGATTTTGATGGAGTTTTTAATTTCATGGGTATTTCTTTGAATCTGTTTTATGTATTGCAATTCCTTCTTATTGTTCATTCAAGGTTTCTCTCCTTTTCTTATGCTCTTCTTTTTTATCTGTGTCTTCTTTAGATATGCTCATCAATTCTTTCATTATGATTGTGATTTCTTCATTTACCTGAGATATTATTTCTGACCTGATTATGTTTACAACCTTGTGAAGTTGTTTCTTTACTTCAGTTGCTGTCCTTTCAGAGATTTCAGGTGTGTGACTTCAATTTTCTTCCATGGCTATATCTCCCAGACTTGTTCTGTGTGGGCTGGAGGTCTGAGTTTGCCTTTTGCTCCTTCATCTTGACATTTTCCTGGCTTCCTCCCAAGCCTATTGTGAGGTCCCAGGCACTTCCCATTTTGGCTGCCCCTCTGCAATGTCAGTCAGGCACCTGGATTTCTCTGAACCCAGTTTCCCGGGGAGGCAGTGGGGCAGGGGCAGGCTTCTCCAGACCCATGTGGCTATACTGAGGCTTCCCCAATGGCCTGTAATTGTCAAATTTTAAGTCACACATTTGTTCAACTAATATTTATTAAATATTGTCTATGTTCCTGAAGATGTCCATATTTGAGGAATATCTAGGATAAAAACGTAATTGTTGCCCTAGCCATATTGTAACATAGTGAAAGAAAAATCAAATTGATGGGAATGATAAGTTGTACCAGTCCTTTCTATATGCATCACTTTACTTCTCAGAAAATAATGAAGATACTTAAAGAACTTCTCCAATTTCACATACTTTGATAGAAGAAGCAGTAGAATTCAAACATAAATATATGACTACCAAAGCTATATTTTTCCTCTGTAAGCAATGCCCCTGGAAGTGGTAGAGCAGTTTCCCCCCTTCATCTTTAGTGAATGGATAGATTCCCACAATACCCATTGCTGAGAGGTTAACTATATTTGCTCATGTTTTTCAGTCACAAAACAAATTTTCATAGCCATGTTTCCCATAATTGCATTATGGTATGTGTCACATGACATAACATACAAAATTTAGGAAACAGCTGTGCTTTAACCTGCTTTGATTACAAGGTTGATTGCTATTTGAAATCCTGAAGAGTGACATTACTTAAGAGATCATGGTTACTATATTTAAGGTCTTCCCCATTATTCTAATTGCACAAAGAATTTTTCCCACTGTCTGATATGAAAATATATAGAAAGGATCCTGACAACATGGTTTTTCAGCTAAGATGAAGTCATATAGTAAGAATACAATTCAGAAAAAGAGGGAAAATTTTAATTCTCAGTTTCATGTTACCTCTGCAGAGAAAAAGCACATTACAACAACATGCCACTAATATTTTTGTTCAGTGCCATTCATATGTCACCTGAGTTAACTAAAAACCTTTCAGCAATATGACAGTATTTCTAGTTTCTGGATATTTGTCAAAAATAAATGCATTTGTTAGTGAAAAATATAAAGTCAAAAATATATTGGCTTTGCTGGGTTTCCAGATGTACATGCTGTGATTCTATGGTGAGAGCACATAAAAGTATATGACTTTATTAATCCTTGATATAATTTGAAAAATGTAAAATGTGCTTCCATAGGAACTTAATATCTGGAGATAGGGAGTGTTTATAAAAATTTACTTGACAAAGGACTATCAAATAATAGGCTAGGTACATAATATAATTAAAAATCCTGAACTTCCTTCTGCATACACAACAGCTTGTGGCAAAGCTCTGGGTAAATCATGAACATAAAACTGCAGTGCATTGTACTTCCTAGAACATCCTCAGTCAGCAAAGACAAATAGGAGGGATTCTGATTAAATATTTGCTTAGAAAATACCCTCAGATGATATACTGCCAATTTTTTACCTTGGGTAAATAGCATCCCCCTCTCTGAAGGTAAGTAGGTTTCCACTACATTAGATTTTATTTACCAAAAGGAACTCTGGTCACAAAACACACAGCAATATGTGAAGGGTATGGCCCAGCTTGCCTCAAAACACTGTGAGTATGACCTTTGGCAAGAACCCAGTAGGAAACTACTTTTCCTAAAAGAATCAAGATCCCTTCCCCTGTAATCTTGCTAGCATTATATGATGCTAAGGCAGTAAGCCCTGCTTCTTGTGCCAATAGCAAAAATGACATCATTTGGCTTGATCACCAGAAGGATGGATGCCAGGTGGGTATACACACATGAGCACATACAGTGTTTCCATGGAAATGCTGCTTGTTCTGCCTGAATGGCCCTGAGGACACTTCCAACCCTGCTGGGACACACCATCTCATTGTGGAGGTCAGTCCAGTTAAAAGAAAAGCTTTATGAAATGCACTGGACCCAACTCAGTGTGTACATCTGGAGGGTGATTAGAGGAGCTGGGTTATGAATTTCCCTTTCAATATTAAGTCATTCTGAATGCCAACTCCAGAAACATTTGTCCAGCATTACTTTATTGCAGAGTCTAAATACAAAGATGACAAACTTTCTCAAGCATATCAGGGAACAGTCTCTGGAGTTTCAAGGACAATATTTTAAACAGACAAATGTTCTGGGTAATTGTGCTGAAAACTGTGCTTTCTAGCCCATTTCATGGCTGCCCTACCTATCTGACTTTTTCTCTTTCATTTCATATATCTGCCTCAGCCTTCCACATCCCTCATTATTTCTCTTTGTATTTGTTTCCTAGACCTTCTTTTGGAAGGTCATTTGACTGATTAAGCGTCCTAAGAACTATTGGATGATTTAGTATACAAAGGCTAAGATTATAAGGATATTAATGGAAATTTTAAGTTGATTAAATCTCAACCATATATGTGTAAATATAGATAGAAAAAGCTCTTGCCAGAGATGGCTTGTCCTTTCAAATATAGCTCAGTGTCTAATACCTAGTTGGAAAAAAAATAAATATTCAATACAAAAACATGGTCTATTATTGTTGCCTTTTAGCCTTGGATCTTTGTAATTTTTTAATATTAGTTTGTTATTTTTTACCATTTCATCAATTGTGTTGAAGATACCATTTGAATAGAATATCTCTTGTTGATAATGACAAGAGCCAAAAACAATTTAATCTTATTTTTATATTTTATTGTTATGGTTCTTCTTTTTTAACATTTTGTCCATATATTTTCTAATTAAGTATAGAATGCAGTTTTTATGTGTTACAGGTATTTCCATATATATTCTTGATAAATTCTAGTTATTAACTAAATACAGATCATGTTTGTATACACATTTTCCTTCCTCCTTTCATCCTTTCCATTTTTAACCTCTTCTAATCCTTCTATTTCTTTCACTCAGTCCTACTCTCATGAATGCTTGCTGTTCTTTAGCCATTCAGTATTCATTCAGCTTACTTTAGGTAACAAACTTTTAAGGAACCACTCTTTCAACACTTTTCAGCCTTGTATGCTGGTAATATCCATTTGGTGACTACAGTAATGGTACCCAGGGCTAAACCAAAGAGTGAATCTTTTATGGGTTCAGGGGCAAATATATGAACCAGAGATAGTGAAATAGAATGAAATGATTTAAAACTTTTCCTGGCCTATGAGAGAATAAAAAATGCTTTCCCTTTTCCAAGGTTTAAATCTCACATGATATGAAGCCTGGAGCTGTTGCAGCCACCATATGATCATAAATGAAAACAAGATCAATGGAGGAAAAGAAAACAAGGTATAGATAATGCTTGCAGGTAAGTTGCTCACTGTATTCTTCATTTCTATTAACCAGTAAAATTCCTTATTGCCCAGTGGGGGACAAATAGTCCAAATGGCTATGAATTAATGTCCCTTGGGACCTCAAAAAGGAAGCATCGTTTGCTTTATGGCAGCACATACCATTTCTCACAGGGAACTCAAACTGTTATAAGCCTTAGGTAATACCACTTGGCAGTGAGGATCTAGTGTGCAAAGAATGCAAAAGGTCAGACAAACTTCAACTTGCTGTTGCATGTCTGATGAATTATTAGTAATAAGACATGGTTGTTCATCTTTATGTCACATAAATAAGGAGTGCAAGGATTTGAGAACAAATAGAAAAAAAGCTTCCAAATTTTAAGGGGGTGGCAGAACCTGACAATACTATCGTATTTTTCTAGAAATGTCCCCTTTTCTTCTTTTCTTTCTCCCTTTAGTTCATTCTGTATATCTTTTCACAATGGTTTAGCAGTTTTATTTCTCTTTAATACAAAAAGTACAAATAAAATTCAGTAAGTAATGTTTGGTAGGATTCAGTGGATCACTTCATAGTTTATGTTGGTCTTAGGGTATCTATCTCCTAAAATACCCTTGTTAGATTACCATATAATATTTGCCTAATCAAACTTCCAAGCTGTCTTATCAATAGATTTCCTACTCTCACACAGCATTGCTTCCACCACCTTCCTGTACTGTCAATGTAGAATGGGAAAGAATTGAACAACACAGAATGAGATTTTGGCAGAAAATGGTGCCTCAAATCACTAAACAAAAATTCTGTGACATAACTTAGTCCTTCTCTATGTTTGCAAGGTACAAAGACATTTTTTATAAAAGGAAGGTACAAAACAAAGATTTAAAAAAAATTAGCACTTGCCTTCTTGTCTACTTGTTTTCAGGTAGTACAGAGAATGAGTTTAAATTCTAGTCTAGTAACATCATCTATGACACTTTGAGTTGTTGGCCGAAATGTCAAGCGTTTGTTTCCTGATGTAGTGAGGAAATACCTATCTAATTAAGTAAACATCTGTTTTAGTCACTTTGCTATTGCTGAGGCAATATCTGTCACCCACAATTAAAAGAGGAGAGTTTTATTTGGGTTCATGGTTTTGGTGGATTCAGTCCATGGTTTGCCTGCTTTAAGGCAGAAAGGACATAGTGGAAGGACATGCCGGAAGACATTTTTGCTCTCACGAGTGCCAGGAAGCAGAAAGAGAAGAAGAGAGCAAGGATGAGAAGACCTCTTCCAAGTCAGGCATCCCATGAACTATTCCTTCCAACCAGGTCCCACCTCCAAACATACAAATTTTTGTGGGGCACTATAGATCTAAACTATAACAACATGTATTTTTTAAAAAATATATATATAGGATTGGTTCTAAGGGTCCATTTTATACTCTGATTACGACAGTCAAAATCCTTTTTTCAGGAAGTTTACATTTTACCTAATAGCATTGTTGAATGAACTAAATGTTACAATTTAAATAAAGGTGGAGCAGAGTAACAACCACAATATGTAATTGTGGAATTCAAAGTGAACCCTTGTTCTTGACAAGGGCAGCCATACCTCTTCATTCTGTTACAAATTGTTTCAATCTTAGAAGATTTTTTAAAAAGATGGCTAGAAGGTTTAGGCTCCAGTACATGTTCTCCAGTACATGTTCTGAACAAGTCAGAATATCATGTAAAACAAAAGACTAGGGCTAATTTGGGTTGACTTGGTCCAAAGTAGATCAGAGAGGGTAAATATTTTCTAAATGATTGTCAAACCATCTTTGGTATTTCTTTTTATAAAAATCTTCATGAAATTCATAAGCACCTCCTCCAACCAATATATACTCTACAGCCATCCACTTCTCTGTAGTCCTCTGCCCTCATGCACATTTCTTTATAAGCTACCACTCACTCTTCTTCCTATCAGTCAGAATTATCTGGAAATAAAGCGAAATGAAATCATGTCACCCTCATTCTCGGTAGATCTAAAAATCTTCCAGTGATGATTCAGTGTGCTTAGAAGACATTTTAAACTCTTACCGAGATCTACAAAGCCCTTACATGACCTTGTTTCGAATTCTCGGAGTTGCACTGTGCCCCTGCATCCCTGGCTCACACTCCAAGTACCCTGACTGTCCTTGGGTTTGCTTCTTTTTCCTAGGCTTTGCACCTACAATTCCCTTTGTGCAAGGGGTTCACCCATCTGGTCCCTTCGATATTTGCATTCCTTACTCTTTCCTAGTTTAAATGCATCACTTCACAGGGGCCTCTTCCTGTCCCTATTTTCTTTCACATCGTCCTGTTTTAGTTCTCTTATAATGATTCATGCCCATCTTCCTCATCTCGATCATAAAATCAGTGAGCAGAGTACTTGTTCTTTTTGTTTCTCACTGCAACCTCAGCAGACATTAGAGGAGGTACTCAAATATTTGATGGGTAAATGCACACATTCTATGAAATTAATAATTTTCTGGGCATACAAATTAGTATTTTTTTCTAAAATTTTGCTGGGAACTCAATAATTGCATAGCAATGTTATTGATGTACTCTACATGCTGTGTGAAGCAGTACAGGCATAGAGAATGCACTTAACATACATTACTAATGTGATTTTTCCATTTGGTCTTCATAACAACTTTGAGGGGGCAGCATTCTTATATTAACAACCATTTAAAGCTTAGAATATCAAAGCTCATAGAAAGTAAATTTATTAATTCAAGAATTCAAAGCTCATAAGTGGGGAGGTAAGATTCGAATCTAACCCTGAAACCAAAATCAGTGCTCTTCCTCTCATAAACATCACCATCAACATACCTTTTTCCTTCCTCCAGTCACAGATACTCAGTTAGAAGAGACAGTTTGTCAAAACTGAGAGGACATTTGCTGAGTGCTTGCTATGCACAAGACATTAGTTATCTGTGTTAAATTTTCAAACCAGCACTATGATGTAGACCCCTTGTTTTATGGACAAGAAACTTTAACACAAAAATTCAGAGGGAATTAGCACTTAATCTTGTCCAGCTGGAAATTGAACAGTTGGCTACTATGGGACAGCATTTCCTTTGTCCAGTAAAAGGCACTGTTACCTGCCCAGTCACACATGACAGCAGCCACGAGTCTAGGCCTCTGCCACAAGCTGGGTGTGGTCCTACTTCATGGCCTATACATTCACTTTGAGCAAATGACAGATGTATTGTGTCTTTAGCTAAGGCAACCAGGAATCACCCTGCTGGCTGACCACCAACTCTCTATCAAGGAGGGGAAAAACAACCAGAAGTCTGAACTTTCATTATTACAGTAGTGATACTTCCTTCATTTATTTTATAAGCAATAAACTATTCTTACCTGTTGTTTCATTTAGGAAGTTTCAAATGAGATTGAAGATAATGCATCCCATAATTTCTCACCCTTGCCCATTCCAAGGGCTCAGGCAGACTGATTTCAGAATAAAATTTGCACTCTCATGATTGATGAGGCTAATAAAGCACCTTTATTGTGATATAAATAGCTTTAAAAATGTCCTAGAGAGTCAATATCAGTGTTTGATGGCCTCACACAAGCAAAGTCTTTGTATTAAGTAGCAGTAAAGCTTAATGAGTTATGTTTTTGAAAAAGTTCATCATTGAATTTGGATATGGATTTGTGAGACTACAAGGTGGCACAACCCACATCAGTGACTAGTGACATAGATGGAAAAAAGCTGTTTTAAAACCACCCATTTCTTTTACACGCCTAATAGATCAATAATTGTAGTACCTCGCTGAGTCAAGCAGTTTAGGTGAGGGATTGGAGCTATCGTGTTTTTCCTACCCACACTGTGATTGCACAAGAGAATAACAGACACTTTCTGAACCCACAAACACAATCGCAAGTGTGAATACCGGTAAATTAATAGAACAAAGTGTTACAATTCTAATAATTCAAAGATCCTGGATTAAATTTACCAATTTCTTTGTCTGTTGGGAATACCCTAATTCAAAAGCTATGGCCCTTCACTAACACCTCTGTTGAAAATCTTCATTTCTCTTAAATCTCTGTCTTCTAGTTTCAGAATTCAGCTTAAAAATCTTACTCTGCTTTCCTCTTTTTTTGTAAATTTTCCCATTTTTATGCAGGATTGTCTTTTCTTATCCACTTGTCTATTTGTATGGTTTCCACAATCTTTATCTGCACATGTCTGGATGTGTCTTGCCTTGATGGGCTTTTATACTGGCAGAAGCAGGCTCAGAAGATGACATATGAAATAAGTTAAGACCATCATATTAAAAGAGCTATTCATTTAGCTCATTATATAAGTTCCCTAACACAACGGTTGGGGCTGTTATATCAACTTACCTCAAACTTGGTGGCTTAAATCCACAGAAAATTGTTTTCTCAAAGATCTATAGAGCAGAAATTCAAAATTGAGGTGATTGGTAATGTCCCAGAGGAGAATCCTTTCTAGCTTCTTCAAACTTCCTGGTAGCTGTCAGCCATCCACAGTGTTCCTTAGTTTAGAGATTCTCCAATTTCTGTTTCCATCTTCACCTGATCTTATTTCTCTATCTCTCTCTGTATCTTTTTATTTGTCTCTCTGCTCAAATCCAGGAAGATCTCATCTTGAGATTCCTCATTTTAATTACATTAACGAAAATGCTTTTTTCCAAAAAGATATATTTCAAGTGTCAATGTGGACCTTTTGTGAGGAGGATGTTGACATTCAATGTACTTTACCCATTTATATGCTTTCAGTACATCAGCTAAAATAGATTTTCTTTTTTTTAACAAGTAATAAACATTTCATTTTTGCAATAATATTGACAGTAAGACAAAGGTATGACCATTTAGCTAACTGCATGGAAACTAAGAAACTACTTGCAATAGTCACTTTACCCTTTACCATTCCAGTAAAGTTACATATGACATAAATATCCTTGGAAAAAATACTCAAATAGTCTCCTGTGCTGAAGAAATAAAACATAGTTTAAATTGATTTTTATGACTACCCTAGCTAATCAATTCATTCTAAAATTACTGATTGATCTTCATTAGAGTGTGAACCATGACAGTTATATCCTGAGTACTCATAAAATATTCTGTATTGTAGAGAAGAGAACATTGCATTTTGTGTTAGAGAAGGTCAAACTGATGTTAACCTAGAAAATGTGGTCCTTATCAAAAGATTACAAAAACTCATAAAAGTGGAAGGGGGCATATGTTTTTGCCTATTGGTAACAAATATAAACAGATCCTTTCAATCCTTTTCAATTAAGGATCTCATAGGAATTGGCATAAAAGTAAGACATACATCCTTAGATCAAGAGCTTAGGCAAACAAAACCTGATTTTTCTAACAAAAAACATTGCTTTTGTGCAGATTGCCTGGGGATCATGTTGAGAAGAAGATTCTAGTGTAGTACGTTAGTGGTCTTTCCTGAGATTTCATATGTTTAAGTCCTCATATTACATAATTCTAATAAGCTCTCAAGTAATGGTGGAGGATCACACTTTGAGTAGCAAAACTATAGAGGATCGACAATGTCAGCAAATAATTTTTAAGTCAATCAAGCTAAAGATTATATGACTTTTAGTCATTCAACACAAAGTCATTGAGATCCTACCTCACACCAGTCATTCTGGTAAATACAAAGATAAATGAAACATAAATTCTGTGCTCCAGTATTTTTATCTTACCATATTGTGAATTTTTTTGGCATCAGCTTTCTGTTTCAAACAACGTTAGAAAAATAATATAGATGAAATATTTTGTAAGTAAAAAAAAGTTAATTTACTTTTACTAGTTTTCTAAAATATTGTTGCCACTGGTTTCTTTACCAAAGCAGAACCTCTTGGCAGTGAGGTCAGTATCCTTCTCCGGGCCTGTCTTCAAAAAGAGATGGCAGGAAGACCTGACCCTAGCGTGGATTCTACAAGCAAAATTCAGGTGACATTGTGGGT
The DNA here is from genome assembly GCA_004365215.1 of Cuniculus paca. NCBI lineage: Eukaryota > Metazoa > Chordata > Mammalia > Rodentia > Cuniculidae > Cuniculus > Cuniculus paca. Next base: position 17,119 of record RJWT010002855.1, read on the forward strand.
TCCTGTCTGGACATCCCCACAGATGGATTATTGGAGAAATAACTCCTAAACAGAAGGTGAAACTTGCTCAGAAGAATGTATTTAATTCATAGAAAATCATTAGGTCCTTGTTTTTTTATACATTGCCAAAGAGGTGTGCTAGAGTAATGAGTCTAAATATTGAAATCTTAATTTATGCAATGGAGTATTTTATTTTATTTATTTATTTTTTTTCACTTAAGATTGGAGGGTTCATGGGCAGGTAGTAACCAGGGAAAATTACTGGTGGAAGTTTTCAGTCATCTAAAATGAGAGCCTACTGGAAACTTTCCTGACATGACAGTCATCCAGATGTTTGTACTGTCAACTAAAAATGCACATTAAACTGTATATAATCATATGCATATATAATATATAATGTTGTATGCAAAATTAGGACAGTCTTTCTAGCATTTTGAATGCTGGAAAACTTGTCCTGAAAGAAATCTGCTTGTACTATCTCTCCTGTGATGGTGACGATGACTTCTTTATCTTTCCCAGACCTGAAGATGCAAAAGAACTTGAAGTATTACTACTCTAACCCAGTAAATTCTCACAAAGGGCAAAAATTATGCACCCTCTCAACTATGGTCCTTAACAAACATGGTCAATTTCAAAAGATGTCTTTTCACAGTCAGAATTATTTAATTAGAGCCACTCAAAACTACAAAATATTCAGTCTGACATTATACATGAATCTTCACCAGTTAGCAGATAGACTGTTCTGAGGCCAACCTAGAATCCTTCATCATGATGTCAGTGAAGATGGCAAATGACTATTTTAGTGCCAGGACTAAATCTCACAGCGTGTGTTGAAAACTAAGATCTGTTTCAAAATTTCAACTCTCTTCATCCCAGAAGTTAACATAGTAGTCAAAAATGTTTAGATTTGTTATACCTTCATTGATAAAATGAGTCAATTAACTATTGCCAAGTACAGAGATGTTGCAGGATTTAATGCACAGCTGTATTGCTGAAGTAATTCACTATCAGTCTATAGGCCTTTATTTTCCTTGTTAAAACCGTATTTACATCAATATATTACAGCGCATATGAGACATTTTTAGACATATAATGCTTTTCACATTTTCTGCATTATGGAATGGAAAAGATACAGCAAGGATAACAGATTGCTTCCTTTTCTCCAACTAGTCAAGCATTGTATGACTCATTTCAGTATTTCCAAGGGAGCACTGTCTCTGCAGAGGTTCTATGGGGATTCACTATTTTCTTAGGGTACTTATAAGTCTATGCCCTACTTTTCACAAGCTACCAAAACAGCACAATAGCAGAAGAGACCTGGAATAGCAAAAGCCATCCTGGGCAACAAAGGTAAGGCAGGAGGTATTGCAATCCCTGATTTGAAGTTATACTACAAAGCTACTGTGACAAAATCAGCATGGTACTGACAAAAAAAAATAAAATAAAACAGACCTGTGGATCAGTGGAAGAGAATAGAATATGCAGACACAACCACAAATACAGTGAGGCACCTTATCTTTGACAAAGGGATCAAACATGCTCACTGGAAGAAAGATAGCTTCTTTAATAAGTGGTGCTGGAAAAACTGGCTTTCCAAATGCTGAACACTAAAACTAGACCCAGGTCTATCACCATGCACTAAACTAAAATCTAAATGAATCGAAGATCTAAATATTAAAGCAGAAGCATTGAATCTATTGGAAGAGAACGTTGGTGGAAATCTTGAAGACATAGAGGTAGGCAGACAGTTCATAAACAAAACCCAAACTTCATGGAAAATACTTCCCAGAATCAATAATTGGGAGTTCATCTTATCAAAAAGTTTTTGCAAATTAAAAAAAAATCAACAACAGAGTGTAAAGAAAACCCACAGGGTGGGAAAAGATTTTAACCAACTGTCCCTCAGACAAAAGGACTTCTATCTAGAATATGTAAAGAAATGAAAAAAATCAACCCCCCCAATTCAAAGACCCAATATAAAATGGGCATCTGAGCTGAATACTCACTTCTCAGATGAAGACAAATGGCAAATAAATATATGAAAAAGTTCAACATCATTGGTCATTTGAGAAATGCAAATTAAAACAACACTGAGATTCCATCTCACTCCAGAAAGAATGGCTATCATCAAAAAATCAACTAATAACAAATGCTGGTAGGGGCTATAGAGAAAAAGGAACCCTTCTCCACTGTTAGTTGGAGTGTAGACTTGTAGTGCCACTGTGGAAATTAATGTTGAGATTCCTCCAAAAACTAGGATGAAAGTCCCCTTCCACCCAGCTATTTCCATTCTGATCATTTTCCCAGAAGTAAAAACATCATACCTCAGTGATATATGTGCACCCATGTTTATAGCAGCATGATTTATAATAACTTAAACTTGAAAACAACTCAATGTTCACCAACTGAGAAATGGATAAAAAATGTGGTATTTTTATACAATGGAGTACTACTCATCTATAATGAAGGATAAACTCGAGGCTTTTATAGGTAATTGGATGCAACTTGAGACCATACTCAAAAGTGAAATAAATCAAACTTGCAAGTGTAAAAATAGTATTGTCTCCCTAGTGTAAAAAACTGAAAGAATAAATAAGATCCAAAATGTACAATAGGTATTGTGAGAGGGTAAGAAACTGCTCAAAAGGAAAGAATGAGATGGGGGAGAGGAGAAAAGAAGGAAAGGAAAAGAAAAACATATATATATATATATATATATATATATATATATATATATACAGACACAGCATAGCTAAGATAATTATACTATTAATTTCTATTTTATTTAAAAGAATGATTTGTTTTTATATTGTTTGAATAATTTTCATGCCTATATCTTGAAATCGGAGCGATCTCTTTGAAGATAACAGCACGCAATATAGTAACCATTGTCAAGTTCCTATTATCTTGTTTTAAAACTATGTATCATTGTTTTTATTGGTTTTTTCCGTTTAAAACAAAAACAAAAACAAAAAAACAAAAACAAAACCCTGAGAAGCTAATGCAATAACTCCCGTCGACCACCAGATGGCAGTGTTTCTAAAAATTAATTTTTGATTCTGGAGAACTCAGGCTTATTTTTATATACGGGGTAATATTGTAAAAGATAGGTGAATGAACAATCATACGGTTGCTTTAAAACAGTAAATCAAGTCTTCACTAACTTCCTTTTCATAATTACAATTATTCAAACGTGACTAGATCATACACCGAGAAAGATGAGGAATATTAGTCATGTTCTGAATCTACTAGAATGACTGGATTATCTTAGAAAAGAAAAGCATTAAGCAGTATAAAAAATCTGATATTTTTCAATCTTTCTGAAGTTCTATATCAGTAAAACTGAATTAGAGAAGGTAGAAAATGCAATTCATATTTGTTATATGATAGCAATAAAAAACAACATTTAAATTTTAGGGCAATACATAGTGATTGATTCATAGCAACATAACCATTATTCATGAAATTTTGTCCAGAGAATAGATCTGCTCAAGGGCACAGATTAATAGAGACAAACAGTATTTGGGATGCATCTGCTGAAAGGGTGATAATTTTAAGAAACTAAAACTGTAGAGGGGAACTATTTAAATTACTCCAAAGTGGAAAAATGAGAGAAGGAAAAAAAAGAAGGAAAAGGAAGTATGATCAGTGGTTTTCTTCATAGGTTTGGAGTTTGATAATTAAAAGGAATTACCTATGCCCGAATGGAGAAGCCGATGATACACTCCAGGGGAGCTAGCCTAAAACATACCTATATCTATGAGAAAAATGCCATTTATTGCTTATGAGGTTAGAGCTGATGGTTTAAGTTATATTCATTTCCACTAAAAATGTCTCATCTGCATCAACTGCCGAGCTACCAACAGTTTATTATGTGATAAGAACGTGTGTAGAGGGTAAGTGGCAGAGCTGAGATATGCATTCAGACCCCCAGGTTATAAACTGGGCTTTCCCAATGCACCCATCCAACTGTGTTCTATTTCTATTTGGGGGTAGGTTGAAGAGAGAAGCATAAAAGGAAGGGCAAAGAAGGGCAATAAAGTAACAAAGACAGAGGTTTAGAAAGGCATGCATTAGTGAAGAGGGGTAGAAATGTAATTAGAGCTGGAAAAAGTAAGACTGCAGTATATTCTCAGCCTTCTATTTCACCTGTCTCTCCCTTCTTAATTTCCATCACATTCTCCTATTTTTACCACATGCTCCCCCAAATCCCAAGATCCCAAGTTCCCTTACAGAGCATGGCAGGAAAAGGGACACACTCCTAAATACTACTGAATAACCACAGCAAAACTGCCATGGAACCCAGGGTCTCCTACGGTCAGCCTAGTCCAGAAAGGAAGCCAGATAAGGAGCCATCACTATTCATAAGAGCTTGGGATGTGTGCGTCAGCCAGAAACAGGATCAGGGCAGAGTTCTACAACAGTCACTGTTGCAACCTGGGTTCCCCTCAGTGAGACGAATCACCCTCAACAGTATGGCAGCACACGAATTGGTTGTGACTGAATTAGTTCTTGGAGATTGAAATGCTCATAAGCGTGGGCGCTGATAATTGTAGGTGTGGGCTGCATGTGTTTCAGACATTTACATCCTGTTAATCTCCAAGTGTAAAGATTTATTTAACATTTACACATGGAAAATCACAAATTAGCTATGTGGTGGGTAAAAACTGTACTCAGGAATGTTTAACTAAAGTAAATCCAGAAAACAACATATGGATTTTAGGTTCAAAACATTAATGTCCAAAGAGACATTTTCTCCAGCTTAATACTTAGTTCATGAATTTTTACTCTACTTCTTTAAAGTATATTTACTCACAAGATACGTCAAAACTTCCTTCAGAAATCTCTTTAGCTGAATCTTAAAACATTTTATGTGTGGTGTTTTCATGAAGGTCTAAATTTTCTGAAATTTCTCTTATGAACTCTGCTCTGATGCTGTTTGTGTATTTGAGTTTCCATGTATATCAAGTAAGGAAATTGTTGTTAAAAAAGACTTACTTTTCAGACTTTTAAATGTGATCAGTGTCTACAACGAACCATTCGTGCTTCAAAAGAATATGTATTCTCCATTTGCACTGTGCAAGGTTTTATACATTATCATACTTAAGCTGATTAATTGTTTTGTTCAAACTCTCTTATCACCAATATCTTCAGTCTTTTTCACCGGTAAGTTTTAAATAAGAATATATTAAATTTCTTCTACTTTTATATTTGCCAAATATTTTCTAGTAAGTTGGTCAATCGGTTCTTGGCCTTTTGGCTAGGATCAAGTGTAGTAAGTTGATGGAATTTAACAGACTATGTCTTAAACTTTTCATCTGGCTACACATTAGCTCAGGTTTGTTATTTTCTGTTAACAAAAGTCCCTTTTTGTCATATGTAACTGATAGCATATCTCATTTCTTTTTCTTTACTTTCTTCATTTTTGTCCATTGTATTGATATCAATCTTTCTATGTTCTGAAGATGTCCATGGTTTTAAAAATACCTGTATTTACATCCATACACATGCACTGAAATACAAGTGTCTGGTTGAAATAATTATGTATAATAATGGTATATTTAGTTATAGAATTATACAAAAAGTGCTTTCATCACTTTGAACGTTATGCTCCATCGTCTCTATTTTTGCTGATGAGAAATCTGCTTCAAGCAAATGGACATAACTTCTTTGACATATTTTTTCTCCATTTTGTTTTGTTTATTTTTTTGATCTAAAGATTGTCTCTTTTTCTTTGTGTGTTTTAGTTTCGCTGCAAGGTAACTTTATACAAATTTACTTTTGGTTAATCTACTTACTTTGGTTTAAGCTATTTATAGTTTAAATGACTTCTTGTTATTTATGTCTTCTAATATATATTCCTCCTCATTTTATCTATTCTTTTGCTTAAACTCCTATTAAATCAATTTTTGAACTCACATTGTGTATTAAATAAGACTCTACTGAGAGAGAGAGAGAGAGAGAGAGAGAGAGAGAGAGAGAGAGAGCAAGAGAGAGAAAGAAAGGGAGATTTATTTTTAGATAGTGGTCTACATCATTGTGAAGAAGCTGGTAAGTTTAAAACCTGGGCAGGGCGTAAGACTGGGACACTCAGCAGGCATCAGTGTTGCAGATGGAATTCAAAGCATTCTGGAAACAGAATGACTGTCTCTGTTGGGACCTCAGTATTATCTCTAATAGCCTCAATTGATTGAATGAACTCCAAATGTATTGTGGTGAGTAATGTTTATTACTCAAAATTTACTGATTTTATCTAAAAAGCACCTTCATAGCAATGTTTAGAATGGTGTTTAAACAAACATCTGGGTGAGACAACTTAGTCAAGCTGGTATCATAAAATTTATCATTACATATTTGATCCTTCATAAAATGTATAATGTATTAAATAATATTTAATATGCCTGTTTTGATTTACTGAATTATAGGTGCTTTTCTGAGATATAACTTCAGCTTATTAACTCTACTTTAATCTATATCCATCTACTCTAGAATCTATGCATTCAGCTTTTTGAGTGTAGTGACTATGTAGTATTTATTTTAAGAAATAGTAATTGTTACTTTTTAAAATAAAAAACCTTATTTTCTTTTATTATGTTTTCTATTCTTTCTCTTACACCATAATCATTTAAAATATCTATAACCTTTTTGATTGGTATGTTATTTCTAATTTTTACTGTGAATTATTTAATTTGGGCCGGTCTTAGGTTTAATTTTTCACATTAGTTTTGTTTGTTTGTTTTTACTTACTGGATGATAAACTTTTATGTTGCTTTTGAGTTCAGTTAGCAATGGTTTTATAGTTCCTTTTCCACAGGGAACAGATTTTTTGAAGTCCTGGCTTTATTCAGTAGTGACTTTTTCTATAAACTGATTTTCACTTTCACATAAAGCCTGACTCCATTTAAGAGCCACAGACACTTTATATCTTGTTATATCTCTTGTCAGCTATCCCTTGTTATATTATGGCCTCAGCTCAAATTGTCATTAGACTTTAGGGTCCTCTTCCTTTCTCTCATGGCAATTTCTACTTTCTTCTCAATTATTTATTACCCTTGAATTGGGATTGAAACTGAACTGTTTGGGTAAAAGAGATGCAGTAGGGCTTAGCACTCAATATTATTTGCAACAGTGAAAAAGATCTTAAAATTTTTCATTAAAAAAAGATCAATTTAAGTCAGTAATATCAGTTGTTGCTATTTGGGTAACATGGCTCCTCAAATGTGAGAAAAAGTCTTACTATTATTGTTACATTTTCTGTTGTCACAAATACTAGCACATTAATCAGAACCTTCTCTCACATGTATGAATGGCAACTCTAACAAGAGAATTTGTGAGGTGGTAGTGTATATTCCTCAAGGCAATACCATCTGACACGGTAATGAAGGTGGTTCTTGGATATCCAAAGATGTGTTCAGTGAAAGACAAATTAGATCTTTCATGTGTGGCTCAAGGAAAAGTTCAATGTTCATTTAGTAACAGTTATAGGTAAATCAACTTGGTCCTAAGAGAAATCTTTCTTACTACAATTTTTTACTACATAAAAATGGCATGGCCTTTTCATAGACACTAAAGAGGGTGAAACTATTTATTTGAGATGTTGGTCATATGCATCATTAGTTTGAGAAAGGTAAAATTCAAAGACCTTACCAATTTGGGAATTCAAGTGGTTCATGATAAAGGAGAGTCAAGTTGGGTCATTATCTCCCTCAATGCTAACACAACCTAAGGATGCTTTTATTTTCAATATAACCATGTCAGACTTTTGATTTAAGTTGAAATTTTGTCCACTTTATGCCACAATTTTTACACACATTTAGATGCTAAATTTGACATATATTCCTTATTTTCTGATACTGGTATTGTATTCTAAATTTCTGAAAACTTAAAAATTTAGGTCCAGTAGGTTTTTTTGCTTATACACGGTGCTACTGCACATCCCATCTGTTTGCTTTATATCCTCATATAATCCATTGTGAGAAACACTGATTCTTATAATATGACTTAAGATATCTTCTAGTTAAATCTGCATTATCAAAATTCCACTCATTTTTCTCAATTCTGCCATCAATGGTATCATGGCATACATCCTTCAACATTTCGATACCATTCATCTATTCTGCAGATACTCCATTCTTCTAATGAATAGTTTTGTAAAATGGTCAGAATAGAATGAGTCCAGTTGACCTAACTTAATTTTTAATCACTCTGTCCTGGCACACAGAGATAACCACTTTCCTTTCTCACAATCATCAAAAACTTGTCAAATAATATTTTCAAGAACTGATGGCAGACTTTATATTATATGGGTTAGACATCCATCTCTTTACTATTAAAAAAAATAAAAGTCCATACTATTCATCTCTTGGTTTTTAGTCCATTAATTTTTTTTAGTCCATCCTTAATTTTTCAAGTATTCCACTAGAGAATAAAGCACATTTCTCCTGGCCAAAGGTAACTGGACTCACATGAGTTAGAAGCCTTTACATTTGCTTTATGTTTGAGATTCACCTTTTCTAATCTAAGTATTTTTCATTTAATTGGAGGATGATTTCAAAATGGAAAAACCAAGGATTCTATTTGTGCTCTTTCTTCTGAGCCTAGTTTTTATTTATTCTTTTACTTAATTTGAGTGAAAGTAATATGTAAAAATATTTTTGTCCTTAAAATTTTTTCCTAAAGTTTACCTAACTATGTAGTTTCAATACTTCCAAACACAATTTTGGAGGTTTCTGACATTTAAAATTTTTTTTCCTTTTTCACATTCTAATTTTTTATTCTTCTTTTTACCAAAATATATGCTTCTCCTATTCACGGGAAATGGTACCCAATTGGAAGTTGTATCCCCAGAACCTGGTTTAAAAGAAACAAACAAATAAATAAGAGAGAATTGTGTTTGACTCACTGATTATTCATATAAATTAATTATTCTGTCAATGCAATTTTGAAATAGAATAGGGAATCAGTTTGAGTCCTGAAATAATATTTAAATAATATCATTGTTATGGGTTAAAAACTGGTGGTCAACTTAACATCAGTTGAATTAAATCAGTGTGGTGCTGAGTGTGGGTGACCCACCTGAGGAAAGTTGCCAGCATAAAAGGAGACGTGGAGAGGAAGAGTGGGGCGTTGTGGTTCTCCTAAGTGCTGCTGTTTGGAGCTGTTGGTTCTCCTGGAGGAGCTTGTCATGGCTGACTTCCCCGGTATGAATTTGGCCATTATCATCTGAGGCGCTCAGGACCTTGTCGCTGAGAGTGGCTGTGGTTCACTTTGGGGGAGCTCTGCTTCCTGGCTCCGGAGGGGAAAATGTGTGCTGTTTAATCTCAGGAGAAGCTTGTCATGCTGGCTTCCTGACATGTAGTTGACTGTTCTCATCGCTGGAGGAGCTCAGGACCTCATCGTCACTGAGGATGGCTGTGGTACTTTTCAGGGCAGCCCTAGTCCTTATTTGAGTGTCACTTCTCAGCTCCAGTGTAGAACCCTCAACCTACTAGCACAGACCCTTCACCTCACTGGCATAGACTTTCTAGCTTCCACCACTGACCTTTTAACCTTCTCAGCACAGATCCATAAAACAGACTTGCAAGAGTCATTGTTGTGGGCTCTAGACCTCCAGTTGGGTTCGTGGGAGCCACTGTCATGGACTCTAGGTCTTCAGCTGGACTCACGCAGGACATTGCTGTGGGATCCAGGCCCTCTGCTGGGTTTTTCTAGGTCTTTAGTGTTGTGGACAGATTTCCTGCACTTTCTTGTATTTAACTCTGGGTGACCATCATAAAATAATATTACAAATTCTGTGTCCTGTATGTAATTGTTCTCCTTGCAACCCTTGACTACAACAATCATAAAGGTGATTCCTGCTCACTTTCTCTGGATTATGATTACTTGCAAAGAGTTCTAGTCAGCAAAGTGTTCAGCCATTCAAAAAATTTACTTTTGTTCTCCTGTTTTTTAAAGCAAAATGCCTGCATATTACTGCAACATAAAGGACATTGGTCACATTATCTTGATAGCCATACCTAATTTTCAAATAAAAGACATTGTTTGGGACATAGACCAATGATCAAAAGTGGATATTGAGCCCATAATAAGTTCCAGACAGTTTCTAGCTCTGTGGGAAATTCATGTGTATATAGGTCCTAGAGAGTTAATGACACTAGAAGCTAATGGTAAGTCATCCAATATCTTTGGTTCCTGTAATCTCAAGAAGTAAATGTACTGGCCTTTTAAAATATATCAGCCAGAGTAATTTAGCATGTGATTGGTAAACAGAGAGGGGCCTATCCAGACTATATAAATGAGCAATATTGGACAATGGCCCCCACTATGTTTCCAAAGAATGTAGAGCAAACTACTGATTTTGGACAACAGTGCCTACTCTGCTATCTGTGATCTGCAATCAGAGAAGTCAATAGAGAAAATGGCACAGGCTATGAAAAGACAAGCTTAATAGGAGGCCCACTGCTATGCTGGGTCACAGGCACAGAGCAACTGATTGCATAAGCTCATCTATTCAGCCCTTAACGAGCTGTTCTTAGTGTTCCCTCCAGCCTTCCACTAGTCACCAATTATATTTACAGTGAGCTGTTTGAGTACATATTTACTTCTCTAGAGAGTGGGTTCATGTGTAGAATTGTGGTGAACAGATCACAGTATGACCCTTATTTGCTGAATGTGCACACTCTAGGAGACTCTGCAGAAGAATTAGATTTTCAGTGGAAGAAAGAGGAAGGGAAAACATTATGAGAAAGACAGCTGGTAAGCAGAGAAGGTTAGAAGTGGTGGGCACATTTGGCCTTTGCTGTCCGTAACAGGAAATTACAACAAATCCAAGAAGCTTGCCCTGTGACTAAAGAAGCATTTGTTCCCGACCATTAAACCTGGCTTGCTCACCAGAAGGATTTTACAGTCCCTTTGACCATGCTGAAAATTTGAGGATGAAGATAATCCCTTTCACACCTCTTTTTGTTGGTCTGCAAAATGGTTTGAGAGATTGAACCTTAGGCATTTGTCAGCGAGGTCTAATGCACATTTTGCTCTCTTTCAATGGGCATTCAGCAGATTTCAGATCTATAAAAATTCTACTTAGTTGTTGCCTCTTTCTGTTGTAGGGGGGCTGGGAAGCTCAGCGTTATCTGAGAGGTGCCAGCTGTTGCTATTACAGACAGCATTCAGTGACTCATTTATCTGAATACGTACTGTTACTTGGCAAGATCTCAGAAAGGCGACTGTTATAATGGCGATGCACTTCTATTTTGATGGGGCTCTTGAATAAATATCCTTTTCTTAAAAAAAAAAAGGTTTCCTGAGTGACTGGAAGGACTTCTTATACACATGCAGACTTTAGCAGCTGAGAGATACATGAAAGCCCCTTGCATATTCACATTTCTACTGAAGTATACACACACACATGCACATGCACACACGCACACATATTGTGAAAATAGCAAAATCTTACCACAGCATTGAATATTGCTCAATAATGTGTAAGTAAAAAGCAATAACTGCATTCATTAATCTGACTACAATTAACACATTCAATTATTAGATGACATATGAAATGTTCAAATGAAGTCTAAGGCTGATTCCAAAGTTTGCAGATTTCACTGAAGCCATTTAGTGCATTTTAATTGGTAAATTACACTCTTCTGACCTCATGAGTATGTTAGAATTTCACAGGCTTACTTTTCACAGCAGGGACTTGAGTTTAGCCATTGTCTTCATTTAATACAAGAAATCAAAGCCTAGAGTTTTTGTTAGTAAACAAACTATTTTTGCTTTAACTTCTAAAATATAAATAGATGTCTAATTCATAAAATAGATAACTGTTCTCCTGTTTGATAATTGTTTTTAACATTTCTATCTGTTAATTTAAATGTTCTTAGATATTTGATTTAAAGAAACTTCTTTTCTCTGGATAACTTGATTAACACAAATAATTTAGTTTCATTTTTTAATGCTTTGGTTTAAGGATAATGGATTTATGTACTATAATTATCATTAATTCTATCTTCAAGAACAAAGGTACATCAACTCTATATTATTATTTCCATTTAATATATAATAAACTGAAAGGTTAAATAAAAAATGAATACTCTTATAACTTCGGAATAGAAAGCTACTTTTAAATATGACTAGCATAACATTTTTACTATGAATGAATTCTTTACATGAACTAAATTAAATTTTAATGAAAAGTAAGAGAATAAGACATGAAAACTGTATTTCTACTATCAATTAAAAAAAATAGCCAAAGAATGTCTAGAAGTAGATAAACATAGTTGAAGACTTCATGGAGCTGAGGGCTAAGAAAAAAGTTTGATAAAAAGTAATAGTCACAAAAGTCAAAATTTCCATGAATGCAAAGAAGTAAGAAATACAGCTATCTAGTGCAAATTAAAACAACACTGAGATTTCATCTCATTCCAGAAAGAATGGCTGCCATCAAGAAATCAACAAATAACAAATGTTGGCGGGACGGTGGGGAAAAAGGAACACTTCTCCACTGTAGGTGGGAGCATAGACTGGTATGGTCACTATGGAAAACAGTATAGAGATTCCTCAGAAAACTAGGATTGGAAGTCCCATTCAAACCAGCTATTCCTTTTCTGGGTATTTTCCCAAAAAAATTGAAACGTCATGCCATAGAGATACATGTGCACCCATGTTTATAGCAGCACAATTTGTAATAGCTAAATCTTGGAAACAACCCAAATGCCCATCAACCACAGAATGGATAAAAAAGATGTATTTTTATACAGTGGAATATTACTCAGCTATCAAAAAAGATAACCTTGAAGATTTTATAGGTAAATGGAGGAAACTTAAGACTATACTCATAAGTGAAATAAATCAGACTCACATTTGTAAATATCATATTGTCTCCCTGGTGTGAAAAATAAATAATAACAATAAAAAACTGAAAGAGTAATAAGATCCAAAATATACAAAAGATATTGTAATAATGAAAGGGAAACACAGTGCTCAAAGGGAAAGAACAACTGGGATAGGGGAAAAGAGAAATGGAAGAAAGGAAAGATTATATGTATGTAGGTTTACACCTATAACTGTATGTACGTATATGTGTACAAGATAGATGACTATACTACTGATCTCTGTTAATTCATCAAAATGAAGTTTGTGCTGTCATTGTTTGATTATTTGATCATTTTTTATACCTAGATCTTGTATCCTGAACAACTACTTCTAAGATAACAATATGGAATGTATTAACTAGTGTTGATTTCTCACTGTTGTTTTGCTTTGTTTTCGTTTTTAAAATTCTGTATTATTTCCATCCTTTTTCCTGTTTTGTTTTTTTAAAATAAAAAAAATATAGCTATCTGCCTAGAGGGTGGCTGCAACAGCAAGCAGAAACATCAAAATGACACCCAGGATTTTGGAGGCAGATTGATGTTATGTTGATGGGCACTGATTGGAATCATTCCCAAAATATTGGGCCTTGATCTCTGGTGGTCTCAGGCTTATATGGGTTAAACAAGCAGGAAGTACAGAGGCAAAATGGCTTGTCAATTGGCAATTGGTTCTTATAACATGCATCATAGTGACCGATCTTTTCTAGGAGACAGAAGCAATCATAACTGAAACAGGAACTATTACCCGGGCAACTAAGAAACTAAAGTCTACTGGCTGAAGAGGGTGGAAGTGGGGTTCTGTTACATGGAAAAGTGCCCTCAAAGGGGAGAGATGAAGCTTTACTTTGACCCAAGTCAGGCACTTAAGTTTTACTCTATACAGGAAAAATAATGAGGACAAAAAGCATAATAAAAACTACTGATTTGCAGAGAAGAAAAAGTGCTGAATAGGTAAAAATCTGAGTTGCAAAATATATTTAAGAAGGGTAATTGTACTACTTTCATGTATGTAAAGTAAACTGTCTTTGGTAATAACACCTTGTAGGTAGTGTCCAAGGCTCCGCTTTGAGCAGTGGATGTGCCATTCCATAGATGCTCAGGTGGGAGGAGGCCATAGCTACTGCCCCTTTTTCATCCTTACCTAGTGCCTAGAGAACTGTTTGCCACTCCCCCTTTTAAATCTGATTGTTTCAAAATTCTTTCTTACCTTAATTACAGCTAGGCCCTGAGAATATAGAGTGAAATTCAGTGATCTGCATCAAATTCTTACAATTTAATAAGGAGGAACGTATAAATGCTACAGTAGACTTTGAGAGAAATATGGACAGGGTGCTGTCAAGTTACAATTTGAGTAGAGGTGAAGGGGGTGGAGTAGGAAAGTGTAACATGTGAACTGAGTTTTTAAGAACTTGGAGGCATTAACCCAGAGCAAGAAATAGGAATGAGTATTACACAGAAAAAAGCAGTACATTCAGAGAACTGGAAGAGACAACATGTAATTCAGTATGACTTTAGGGAAGTCAGCTTCCTCTTCTTTCTTAAATTCAAAAATATCTATTTTAAATCTCCTTGCATTAGTTCATTTATTACCCTCAGGTGCTTAAAGGTTAAGGTAGTGGCTTGAGAAGGGGAGGTCCCTGGAAATCTGAATTTGTCATGGAACCTCGAGTGGATACAATGCCCGGCATGTTCCAGAACTTGTCTGTGAAGAAATAATCAGCTGTCCTGGAAAGAAGCAGGTTCCTTATTACTTTCTGATTAGAATGGTGTCTAGCGGACAGACAGCCTTTCCCTCCCCACTCCACTGACTCATAGCCATTTGCTTCTAGATACATGGAGAAGGTACACATTTCCTTTTAAGGGAGGAACCCAAAGGTTACACACTGTGTGAGTCCAAAAACACCAGCAATTAGTTGGGAAAAAAATAATAAAAACTGACATATCAATATTTTTCATTGCTTTTTGGTTTACTGACCTCTTTGGATTTTACCTCAGACCTATTCACTTTCTCACTTCTATGATGTTTTAAAAATTCAAAGTACCAAAGCATTTGGGGGGGGGCTTAACTGCATTCTCTAGACTTGGAATACATTCTATTATTTACAAGAAGCAGAGGTCAAGGGCTCATTGTATGCCAGGATCATTTCTAGGTGCTTTACATGTGCATGCTCATTCATTTCTAATAATCACCCTGCATTTTATCTGAAATGAGTTCCCATATGCGTTAGAAATCTTAATTTTAAAAATAGCTTCTGTTAAGGTTTGTACATAGATGGCCCCCCCAAGCTTCATGTAGTCATGGAAGTGGCTGAATCTAACATTTGTGATTGACCCATTGTCTAGCGCTGGAATTGTGGTGTGAGTTCTGCACCCGTCCAGGGATGGAGCCAACATACAAGGTAAGGTAGGAATGGGGGCGTGTTTTTTTTCTCTTTTTGCACGGTTCGCTCTTGAGGCTTCCAGCTGCCATGAACTGCTGCCCCTCAGCCATGCCACTCTGCTTTGGAGCCAGCTGATTATGGACTGAAGCCCTCAAAACTGTAAGCTAAATAAACCTTTCCTTGCTTCACTTTGGGTGTCAGGTGTTTTGTCCCAGCATGGAGAGAAAAGTAACCAAGACTTAGCTTCCAAGGTAAGAAATGTTACAAAGATTGCAAGGTTAGTAACTGATAGAGCTGGAGAGCACCCCAGGATCTGCCTTCAGAGTCTGCTCTCTTCATGGAGACATCGCAATGCCTCAATGACTTCCATTCTGCCTCAGTTGCACTGAGTTGAGCTGATTAATAGCTTAAAACGTTATTGGCTCTTGACTTAGGTTATTTATTGTAACAATTAATTGAGCAACAAATATTTAATAAGCAACATCTATGTGCTAGACTTATTCTAAACCTCCTGATATCCAAAGAAAAATCAGGTAGTTAATATTCTTACATAGATTAATTTGTAGCCCTTTTTTGAGACAGTCTCTTATGTGGTCTGAGCTAGCTTCCAGCTTGTGAATAACCTGGTTTAGCCCCTAAATTCCAGTCCCTAGCTGGAATTACACTATGCTTCAGGGAACCTGATCTTACTTAAAAGAAATTCCAATGGGGGCAACTGAAATGATGAATTGGAATCTTTAGGAGACCCAGAGACAACAAAACAATGTACTCATTTGTCAAAACAGAAACGCAAAACCACAAATATAATTCATTATAAATATGCACATACACAATTTATCTAAAGTTATATACACAGCAGTCAAAAAGCAAGGACTAAAACCTTGTTTCTATATTCAATTATTTATATACTGTGAGGAACACAATGTTTTTATTTTAAAAAGAGCCTCTAAGTGTGTTATCAGCTCTACAAATAAATAAATAAATACTTAGAAGATAAGAAGTAATTCTGTCATTGTATTATCAGTGTTTATTTTCCTGTGATGTTATGGAAAGTTTTGAGATATCTTTTGTATTTTACAAAAAGATACATATTAATCAGAAAAAAATGTTTAAACAGAAAAAAGAATTCTTCCATAAAACATAAGGTCTAGAAGTACAGCTCAGTGATGTAATGTTGCCTAAAAGGTACTAGGCCCTAGAGTTGATTTTCAGTGCCACAAATCAATCAATTAACTGATTATTAAAATCAAATTAAGTAGAATATACAAAATGGAACTGAATGTTTAAAGCCCCTATAAGTACTGAGGCAAAATTCCTTGGAGTTTGATTTCATGTTCTACAGGGTTTGCTCCAAAGCTGAAGTGCCTCTTTATCTTTAACTTTCTCCTGCCCATCTGAAAACTGCAAAGGAATTTCTCAGACTATACCTACATGATGTTGTTTAATGACTCAACTCAACTCTAAAAAATGAGAGAAATTTCATATTTAGGAGTGCAGCTCAGCAGGGTTTCTCCTGAATAATGGCTCTAAGTTATGCCACATGCTATGGAAAGCTTGCTTTTTCCTAAGAAAAGATGACTTATCAAACTGTGCCATCTCTTTAGTAAATTGACTAGGCAGAAGAACTCAATAAGTATCAAAATAGATCTGGTGCCCACAAAGCCACACACATTTCCCAATTATGATTTCAGCGACTAAGGAGAAGGAAGGTCAATTTAGAACTCCCACATCATCCCATTTTCCTTAAAACTACACTCTGTTTTTCCAACTTCAGTGTATTAGTGTAAAATTTTTTTTCATTTTAATAGAATGATGACTGTATGTAAAAAAATAAGATATAATTCAGAAGAATAAAAACTTTTCACCAGGTGGTCAGTATAGTGTGTTAACCAATTCACAGAAAACTGTGTGTGCTATATTTAAATAAGAGTCAGTATTGGATCAATTAGATTTATCTCTCACCATTTGCTTAAGGGTGAAAATTCATTCCTGGAGCAAAGGTAAAATCAACCTAGAAACCTCTTAATTGAATCTTCTGAAATTTCTTTAAATTTAATTTTTTGGCTCTAAGAAACTATTTAAATTGTAACATTGGTAGTAGTTAGCATCTATAAAACAAGTACTTTGGCTAATAATATCTGATACATTTGGTATATAAATAAACAAAGCAAAAACAGCATCCCAATTTGTATGCAAAATTGTTTTAAATAAAATTATTATTAAAAACTTTGGTTTTAGAGCATCGAAAGCAAGTAAGCAACTAAAGTTCTAACAAATTAAGCATTCTAAATCTTTGTTCACTCATTTCCAAAAAAACTGATAACTCTCCCCAAATAGTTCATGTGGAATAACTTGAAACAATAACCTATAACATAAAGAGACCAAAGGGTTTCCTGAGTTAATACAGCTCATAGAAGGATTAGAGAATTAACACAGTTATCGCAAATAAAGCACTTACTTTGAAGACAATAAAAAATATGCTAAGAGCAATATGATTCAGAATGATGAAAATGATGAACATTGTCAGGATAATTATCAATCACAAAATGTATGCTTGAGAAACTACAAGACCAAAGATTCAATTATGCCCATTATTTTACTTGGTATGCACCTTGACTAGCTTATAAAGGTATTTTTAATAACAAAACTTGGAACACAAAAATATATTATCAATAACTTTAATTTATTGTAAACGGCCCATTCACTAACAAAACCTGTACTCTTAACATTCAGTTCTCACAATTAGTTAAAACTGTCTTCAAAATTCAGAATGTCTCACTCATTGATTAAATATTTCAGAGCTGCTCATTGGTCCTAGAGAATGAGTCTTTCATGCCACCTACCCAGTCTAGTCTGAAAGCTAAATTATTCCACCCACCTATTGATAGTTATCTGTCCTCACTCACACTCAGTGATATGGGCCAATTTCACCTCCGCAAAGGTATCTGCTCCCCTCCTTCTTCAAGGCCTTGATATCTATCCTCCCCACCCTGTAGAGTTTCAAAAGTAGCCACTCTCCAAAGTAGTCACCTTGCAAAATATAAGCCAGCCCATTGACAACAGGGGAGAAAAAATTAGGTCTTTGATTTCTACCTCTTGCCAAAACTTTGTATCTTTTATATCACCGAAATATCCATCAATAGTAGTGTATGTAGGTTATTTATACACAAATATACGTGTATTTGGGTTCTACTGTACAAAAATGTATTTGCAGTCCACTGCCTCAGATCTCACCTTAACAGTCGCTTCTTCATCAATGCCTTCCTTTATCCATCAGACTAAGACAAAACTCACTCTGTTGACTCTTGTAGCACTATGCAGTTGTGTGAAGCATTGTGGTAGTTATAATTTCAGGTTTATTCCTGAGGATATATGATTAATGTCTATTCTTAGTGTCTAGACTCTTCCATGAAGGAAGACACTGAGGTCTATTACTATCAGTTTTTTTTTCTTTATCATACCTTGCATGTTACGTGACTTATATTAATTACTTCATAAATATTTGAAGATTGTAGAGGACTATATGTGTTTACTTATATAAACATATACATATATAAATTAGCTAAGATAAAAGCTTTCCAAATGGAGATCTTCTACTTTCCTTCAATATTTATAACCAATAAAACCTTTTCTCTGTCTAGCTCCTTTTCAATTGATTTTCATTGACTATCTTTGTGTCATATGGATATTTGCTACAGACTTGTCAGGAAAAAGCTCCAATATCAGCTGGGTCCATGATGCCTACAGTAATTGCAAAACTGTTTGCTGTAAAACAGATTAAGAGGCCCTACTCAGCAAGCATTGAGCCAAGTTCTTCCCTGGTTGCTTCGGGAACATGTGGCAGAGCTCTGTAATGTGATGGATAACATATGAAGTGCAGAGGGCTGCCCATATGTTGCTGTAATTTTCCTGTACAGGATGTGCCCTTTGGACTTAATAATGGTGATTTGGGACACTGGTGAAAATTCCAGTTCTCTTTAGGTCTCATTTAAAGTCTCCAGGCAGGAGATGGCAAACCTATAATCCCACACTGCAGGAAAAGAAAATGAAGGAAGGGAAAAGGGACCTCCATGATTGACTTGAATTTCAGCTCATCAGATCGGTTTTCACTGCTTGTCACAGAAGCGTGGTATCACTGATGAAATATTTAAAGTTGAGTAAAAGAGTGTAGAAAGCCACATAAAACCCTTCTAATTTGGCCTGGAGTTGGAGAAAGGAAGGCTGGGTATCTCTATTTAAACACTTATTGCTACAAGAGTGAAATTAACAATACACATGTTTGGAACTGGGGTGGGATGATATGGTAAATAGCAGTACATAGTAAAAAGTGCCTGGATTTTGGTGAGCAGGAAGTAAGATGTTATGGGGTATTGTTGCCAAGTATTAAGAATTAAGTCAAGTTAACAGTTTTACTGATAATAAACAAATGGTTCAGAGTGTTACCTTTAAAAATGACACAATCAAACTAGAAACTTTTTGGAAGACAGATTAATATGATGAGGTAACCAATACCATCACCAAATAGAATACCTTGCACAAAATAAAAAGTAAATTGCCATCGTGATGTAACTTAGGGAAAGCAGGCTCTGGAAGAATGGGATTGTGGTTTCAAGTGTGTCCCGAAAGTACTATCAGGCAGAGAATTAAGTATCCTGTAGAGCCTTAAAGAGCGGCACTGGGACATGCAGATGGAGCTTCAAAAACAAATTCAATTCCATATAAGGAAAAGTATACTTAGGACCCTGTGATAATTAGGAGTGCTGCCTCTTAAATGAGATTAAATGTGGACCACTAAAAGAGATCAATTACTGCCCAGATTAGTGGTTTGCAAATCTTTCAGATTATCAGAATTGCCTGAGAAACTTTCTGTTTATGACCCAAGACCCAGGACGATTCTAATGACTGGGCAAAGTGTCAAACCCCATGGTAGATGATCATTGTGTGATGGTATAGACAAAACTCGAGCAGGAAGAAGAAGGCGATTTCTAAGAGTCCCTTCATCCCTGAGACTGTGCCTTTACTTCTCATTATCCCTTAGAGTGACAGTAATAGTCAAAGAACTGACAAAAGGAAGGTGGGCATTACTGATGGTTTGAAGGGCTTCATGATTTATGAGGTTTTCAGTGGAAATTTTATTGATACATATAACCCAGTGAAACCTGTTTCCTCAGGTTTTCCCCTGTTTAGCATTTCCTTCTCTGGTTGTTGGCTAATACTGCAGTCACTGGCAATAGGAGAGAGATTCTTGCCAATCACTTCAACCAAAACATTTAGTAATTACTCTCCTCGTGCCAATTACTTTATGATCAAAAAATATATCTCAAAGAACAAAATACAGAATGAAAAGATAAGAAAACAGAAATAAGCAAGGAAAGAAGCATTTCAAGTAAAATGTATTTGGCAACACTGCAGTGTCTGGTATGTGAATGTGTAATGGATGTGAAGATGTACGCTATGAAGAAATGTGAAAATTCACTGCACACAAGAAACATCTGAGAGGTTTATTACTATGCATATTTTAAGGCCACACCCCAGAGATTCTGATTTAGTAGGTCTTGAAAGAGTCCAGAACTGTGTACTTTTAAAAAGCAGAAGGAGCCTCTCCTAAGACACATTTAGAAAATAATTCACCTCATGCTTTCTGATAGAACTTTTTGTAATGATAGAGTGTTTAAGGAGGTAGTCACTACCACAGTCAGTTACTGAGTACTTGAAAAATAACTATAGCAAGTGAAAAAATACATTTTCGATTCTATTGGTCTTAGTTATTTTAAACATAAAGAGTCCCATGTGCCTAGTAGCTACCATTTTAGAGAATTCACTTTAGAATATACTTTGAGGACAAGGAACAGGCAAATTTTCTCTTGTGTTTCATCACTATAGTGAGACAGCAAGAAACACTACACAGAGCTCATAAGAACAGCATGAAATAATATTTTCTGCAAAATATATTCATATAATCCATGAGTGCACATGTGGCAATATTATTTTATACTAGTATTCAGAAATATCAGAGTAAACTTAGTCCTTAGTCTGTAAATGAGAAGTTATGCCATAGTCAAAGAGTAAACTGAACAAATCATTTGTGCATTTATACTCCATATATTTATATTTTAAAAAACACAACAAATACCTAACAGTGAGCATGATACAGATCATGTGGTAAACTCACTAGTTTGCATTATGATTGTTCTCTGGCTGATCAGGTCAGGTTCCTAAGTATAGAGTAGGTATTGGAAATGACTATGCCATGGGTTTAAAGAGCTTCCCAGGTCCCAAGGTTTCCTTTCCTACTCAAACACCAGGAATGCTGACTGTCAAAAAAATCACAATAGAAGACATTGAGACTCAAAACTGTTTCATACATAAAATTAGTGCCAAGAAATATTCTCAAAGAACATCAGTGTGAGGTGTCCACATACCAAAAAAATGACACAGCACTTCCTTTCAAAAGATAGTTGGGTGCCTATGTCAGGCTTAGCTGGGATGTGAAACTTCTTCTTTGTTTGATCTA
>RJWT010002856.1:0-38846 GCA_004365215.1 Cuniculus paca
TCACATTGAGGCTTTTATAGGTAAATGGATGCGACTTGAGACCATACTCATAAGTGAAATAAACCAAACTCACATGTGTAAACACCGTATTGTCTCCCTAGTGTAAGAAACTGAAAGACTCAATAAGATAGAAAATTCCTGATAAATATGGAGAAAAGGTTCTGAAGTCCAATGGTGCTTTTATTCTTTGATTTGATTGGTTCAAGTCCCTTTCCTATTATTTGATTGCAATATGTGAAAAGATAAGAACAGTTCTTTTGAAAAACAAGGAACATTACGGTAGCCATTATTGGTTTCTTGTTGTCCGACTTGAAGGCCTGTAATGCTCTTTTGTTTTATCTGGTTTTATATTACTCAATTTTGTTTGAGTTTATTGTCTGTAAATGTATGAACAACCATTTTGAAGAAAGCAAGAGACCATAGGGTAACCATTGTTAATCTCCCGTTGTTATGTTTTGAAAACCTGTATTGTTTGCAGTGTTCTGTTCTGAAATGCTATATTATGTTTGACTCTATTCTGTTTTGTTTTGCTTTGTTTTGTTCTATTCTCTTTAAAAAAAAAAGTTGGAACAAATGAAGTCACTGCTGTATTATTAACAAAAAACATGTGCATTCCCTCCTGCTCAGGTTTCATTAACACTAAGTTTAAGAACAGGTATAAATGGCAGCTAAGTTTTTTACTTGAGGTTTTGTCTTTACCTGGGCATACTTGATGGGAGCGAGGCATTCGATTGCCACTCTTGATCGTAAGTGCTTATTCCTTGATGTACACCATTCTTAGCTCTCAGTTTGCATTTTTATTTTTTACTGGTCATTTCTTTTTCCACTTATTTATTTACTTCTCCAAGGCTATACTCATTAATATAAGTTAAACTTTTTAAAAAAAATATTTAAGCCAAAGGGTATAGCTAAAAATATATTTTTCCTAAATCTGTTTAAGAAGTTCTGTGTGAAACTTTGAATTTTATAGACTATGAATAACATTTGAATTTTAAGTTATGTGAGAATGTTGCAAAATAATATTCTAACATTCTTCCTAATTGCTTTATGTGTTTTTGATAAAAGATGTAGGTAAAGTTGGTAAAGATTGTCAACCCTCCTATGTCTTAATTGCCTTATTTGTAACATGGGAACATTAATATATACTTATGTCTTAGGTTTTTTCTGAAGACTGAACAAAATGCTTTATGTCAAGCACTTTGCGTAATACCTTGCCCATTACAAGTATTCAACAAATTGTACTTAGTTCCTTCCTCCTAAGGAAAGGAATTTAAACATAGATGACACTGGTCTTAGCACACTTACCACTCCAGCTTGTGTTCATTAATCAGAATTTTAAAAATTGTTTTTATTTTGTTTTTATGAAAGAAAAATTCTGAAATAGGAAAACTCATAAATTGATGGTATCTTTTTTTTAATTGACGATATCTTTACAGTGGATGATATACATGTAAACTCAATCTTTTGCATGATAAGCTGGCCATGTATAATAAGAGCTTTAAAATCAGCATCTCTTCAAACTCCTTACCCTCAGAAATTAATCAGAGAAATGTGTAAATATTTAAATAGCATTTTTATAGTGTTCAAGAATGCTTACATTTTTAAGCAAATTAAATGTATACTATTTAGAAGATTGTTTAAAAATACTTACGATGTGCATATAGTACAGTATTGTGAAGATGTTACCTCTGAGTGATGGAGTTGCTTGCTATTCTTTAATTTCATAACTAAGCATTTGAAAGCCAGCAAGTATTGTTTGTGTTTGATTAATATGTCCATGATTTAAAATTTGTTATTAATATATAAAATGAATAAGGTTGTACATTACATTAGAAAATTCAAATCATATAAAATGCATAAGGAAATAAGTTATTCTAGTTCCTCTATGCATTCTAGTTATAAGCAGTAAAAGTAAAAAAATTTTCATTAATAAACATACAGTAATAAATTCCTACTATTTTAACTCATTGACATTAGAACAGTAAGGTGAAATGGAGCTCAGAATTTTAAGTTTTCTTCCAAAGTGACTTGGCAGACAAAGCTAAAGTATTTTGAGAACCATGACTGTCACTGTTGACTTTTCTCCTGTGATATTTACCACTGTAACCTCATTTAAGGCTTTAAATAAATTCAGAATAAAAAACTCTTTGCAGTGGCAGAGAAGAAAAGCCTTTCCTAACAGGCAGAACATGCCTGCCCACCCATTGTGTGAAATTGCACTGACAAGATTCTTTTGGAAGCTTGCTGTGCCACAATAAGCTGAAACGCATGCCCAGTCTACCTAGATCAGACAGAACTAAGAAGTGCTAGATGGAAAGAGTCCTCAGGAGATTTGGCTAAGTGAAGCCAGGAAATCACACCTGGCTTAAATATTCTTAATCACAAGTAATGTTGCTTTTTCTTAATTGACACAGAACCACCTGAAAGGTGTCTGTTACATAATCTGGCTGAACAGCAAATGCTTACGAGTACACATGGTAGGAAGCGATGCTCATTTTTGTTCTTAGATTGCATTAAGTGTAATGGATCTCAAGGGATTTAAATCATGTAGCAACAGAAAATTATCCTTTTTAGCAGTGTCAACAGGTAAGTCAGCAGTCAGAAATTTCCTCTCACTAGTTGACTTGAACAGGATGTTATCATTCTCTCTAACTGGATAGATCATAACATTATATCCCATTAATTAGGTTGTACTCTCTTTGAGTCCCCTTTTGATTGAGGAATGTGAGAAATCTGAAACCATCATAGGAAATTGTTTAACAGGAGAATCTGGAGTTAGGGACCTTCTAAAGCTTATCAAAAGGCAAGGTCAAGTGTAGTGACAAAGTCATGAAGTTCAAGATTTGCTTTTCCTCATTGGACAAGACCCCTCTGTCTTTCTGAACCTTAACTTCCACTTCTGTGAAGAATTTGTTTATTTTGTCATAGTTATTAAACTTCTACTGTATACCAAGCACTCTGTTTGGCATGCGAATAGGAACATAAGGACAAGTTTTTTGTCTTCAAGGAATATCACTGAGGCAGAAGGCAGAATGTGGCAAACGGTATAAGGAGAGTAGTTGTAAATCCTACTCAGTCATATGCTGTAGGGGCATTGTAAGGGGCGAAACTGAATGGGAAAGTACTCAAGTACTTAAACCATTAGTATTACAGACTATTTTTTTCCCCAGTGAAAACTATAAATACCCAGTAATATAAAACAGCACCTCATTTCAAATATAGGGGATTTTCATGATTTCTGTTTCCTCGTTAAATTTTTCACACCTTTGGATTTTAATAGAAATCTGAAGAACTGAGTTATTGGGAAAATTAAGTGCCCATAATCTAAAGTTAGTAACTAGCTCACTGCTATGTTAGTCATCTATCCATTGCAAAAATCTGTTATATAGGTAAAGGTAAAAAATCATTAAATATGGGGATTAAAATTAGGTTCAGTTCCTTATCTTAATATATAACATTTTCCATGATTAAAAAACAAGTCTGGATTTTTCATATTATCCAAATTTTCAAATTTTTAAAATTTGCATTCAGTTTGGATATCTGCATTTGATCAGAGCCTACATGAGAATCATTACACTACAAAGCAAGACCCTGAGAGGTTGGTGGCAAATTTTTGAACTAGTATAAAGTTTCGAATTTTATAATTTTTTTCTCTTTGGCCCTAGAATGAGAAGTTGAAAAGGCGATTCTGATTTTTTTAGTATTTGATGAAATATAAAGAAAAATATAATTCGAATAAACGCATGGAAAAATGTTGAGATCTCAGGAATGTGCAAAACCATGCCATTCTTTTTTCAAACTCACTCTTCAGGGAGTGAGATTCATGCAGATAGAGACAAGAGCTCTTGTAGACATTACTGTCTTTCTGCATTTTTATCCTGGCGCAAGAACACGTGTAGCTTGTTCATCCTTGGAATATCTAAAAACTAATTTAAAAGGGATGAGTAATATCATAGGGATAGAAGAGGCAGGAAAGTTAGGTATTTGACAGCTTTACTTTAGTACATTTCTCCTGGAGTATAACTGACTTCCTTTTCCTTGGTAACAATTGAATCCATGGATGGTCTTGTGACAAAATAGTTCTACCTATCATTGCCGCTTCTGCAGAAATCTTCTGAAATCAA
Source organism: Cuniculus paca (assembly GCA_004365215.1). NCBI lineage: Eukaryota > Metazoa > Chordata > Mammalia > Rodentia > Cuniculidae > Cuniculus > Cuniculus paca. The sequence goes on from RJWT010002856.1 coordinate 4,125, forward strand.
ATGCAAGGTAAAAAAGTAATTTGAACTTTTACCTTGGTATGATTTTTAACTTCTCAATTCAAAACGAGGGGCTAACTTTTCATTTGCTGTAATGACTCACACACTTTCAGGTGGCATCTCTGTATAATCTGAGTTTTTGCTTTGTGAGTGAAATTTTTTTAAATAACTAGTTGGAATAGGAGTACCAACTAAAATATTGTGTTCAGCATACTCAATTTTTGTCAGGTTCCATCTCTTACTGAACAGTGAAAGATGATGCCTTGAGGCGTTCTTTCATTTTCTTGGTTTGGGGGATTTGTGGCTATGTATTTTCCTTACAAATTTATGTCCTGGTTTTAGTTCATATTTTCATTTTCTTTTGTTTAAATCATTAAATTATGACAAAACTTCGCCTATACTGACTGTGAAATTCAGGAAAATAGCTCTTTCAAAGCTGGGACTAAGTTAATAAGAGAGACAGCAGAATTTTCAGGTGTTCTAGTTTATCATATTTCTTCATAACTAAATGTCTCATAGATAGAAAATTTAAGACCGTTTGCTTTATATTTAAAAAAAAACATATTAAAAAAATCAAAGTTAACCTGGATATGTTTCCCTGATCTAGTACTCTTCCTCCTCTTCCTGAGATAAGCTGTTACTATTTCTCATTTTTCTGTAAAGTTTTATACTCTAATGAAAACTATGTATATACAAAAACAACATATAACACTGTTCCAATATTTGCTAGTTTTACATACATACTATTGTAGTATACATAACATCCAGTTACTTTTTTCACTTAATTATGTTTCAGTTGGTCCACAGTGATACATTATAATTTACTCATATTAATGACTGTGTAGTGCTTCCTTGAATGAATTTATCAAAATATGCTAAAGAATTTCCTGCTGATGGATATTCAGTTACAACAGCGTTGTAATGAACATTTTATCTAGGACTCAGTATTTTCATGTTAACTTTGGAAGCTACTGCTAAATTTTTCATTAATGTGGCTTTGCCAATTTATTATCTGATTACTATATAAAGTTTGTATTTCTTCACATCCACACCAAACATTCATAATTTCATACTTTTCATTTTTTATTGACTAAATGATTTTGAAATATGCTACTGAAATTTTAGTTAGTATTTCTAGTGAGGTTGTGCATTTACTTTATTTCTATTGTTTGTTTGAGTTTTCCTCTGTAAACTGCCTATTCTCATTTTTTTATTACTTTTCTATTGAATTGCTTTCATTTTACTTTACAGCTGTTCTGGATATGAATAAGTGACAAATACCTTCTCCCAGGCTACTCTTGTTATTTATGGTTATTGATCTAAGTTTCTAATTTTTACATGATATATTAATCTTTTCTTTTGTGATTGGAATTTATGTGTTGCTTAAGAAGAATTTCCAGAAAACATTATATTCACAATTTTAATATGATTTTTAAATTAATAAAGTTTATGTTTACAGTAGTTTTAGGTTCACAGCAAAACTGGAACATATAGAAAGTTTCTATATATACCCCATTTCCACACTCTCACAACTTACACAACTATTGACATTCTACACTGCAGGGATACAGATGCTACAATGGAGAGTCTAAACTAACATATCATTGGCACTTAGAACCCATAATTTATGTTAGGGTTCAGTCATGGTGTTGTGTATTCAATGGATAATGATATAATGTATCCACTATTCTAGTATTATCAGAATAGTTCACTAATAATCTTCTGTGTTCTACTTATTCCTTCTCCCTCTTCCCAACTTCAGACATTATACTGTCTCCATAATTTTGTCCTTTCCAGAAGAGTACGTATAGTTGGGATCAGATGATATCTAGCCTTTCAGATTGGTTTCCATTTGGTAATAATATGCACTTATTTCTTCCATTTTTTTCAGTCTTTTCATGACTCAGTAACTAATTTCTTCATAGAACTGAGTAATATTTCATTGGATGTGCCACAGTTAAGATACCTGGCCTTGATGCGTGGGCTGCTACAGGACTGAGACATCCAGAGCCAAGCCTTTCCCCATGAGTCAGTGCCATTGCAGACTGTGGGGAGAGAGAACAAGCCCCACCCCACTGGAACCAGCTCCATGAGTGGGCCGCTGCCAGATAGGGGACATCCAGTGCCAAGCCTTTCCCCGTGGGCCACCGCTAGCAGGGGGACAGTTAGATCCCAGCTCCTTTCAGCTTGTGGGCAGGCAAACAAGAAGTGCCACACCCCCACCAAGCGACCAGCTGATCCAGAGAAACACAGGATCTGATGATAGCTATTAGGGTGAAAGGCAATTGGATGCCTGTGGTGCTTTGGTGTGTCACTGACCTTGCAGGTCAAGGGCCAGTGGTCTGATCATCTGTTCAGAAGATAGCAGTACACAGTGTGGCATCTAGGGAGGATCTCCTTCTGAGGGTGGTAGCCATTGTTGATTCCCTAGATTCTTGTTCTGAAGTCCTACATTGTTTATTGTTTTGTTGGGTTGGGTTTTATTCTTTTTTGCTTTGTTTGATTATGCTATACCTGGTGGCATGAGCAGCTATTTCAAAGATAGTAAGATATATATGGTAGCCATTTTGAATTTACTATTGTCTTGTTTTGAAGTCCTTTATTGAATCCATTGTTTTGTTTTTACTGTTTCTATTCTATTCTGTTCTGTTTGATTTTTACTCTGTCTGAAGGTATCTGCAGCTATTTTGAAGACAACAAAAGGCATTATGGTAACTATTGTTGATTTTGTAATGTTGTGAAGTCCTGTAAGTGGTTTGTTCTGATTGGTTATATTCTGTTTTATTTCCCTTGGTTTTATCCTCTTTAAAAAAAAAAGATACCTGGCCTCTTCTAAGTTTTAGCAATCAGGAATCAAGTTATTATAAACATTTCTTTGAAGGTTTTTGTGTGAACACAAGTTTTCTTTTGTCATCTAAGAGTTTTATTATTTTGTATTTTACATATAGGAATATGATCCATTTTGGGTAAATTTATGTAAAAGATTTGTGTCTAGATTTGTTTTCCTATGGTGGATGTTCAGTTGTCCCCAGACCATTTGTTGGAAAGACAATATTTGCTTTACTGAATTATCTTTGCTCCTTTGACCAGGATTGATTGGTTTTATTTATGTGTGTGCACTTCTATGCTCTCTATTCTGCACCATCAATCTATTTGTCTATATTCTTTGGCCAAAATACAGTGTTTTACTTATTGTAGCTTAATAGTAAGTCTTGAAGTTGGGTACTATTGGTCCTTTGACATTGTCCTTTTGAATTCAGATTTAGTTATTGAGTTTCTTCAAGATGTTCTTCAGTGTGCCTCAAAATTTTTTTTTGTCATTTGCTTTCTTTCTGGGACTACAAGCTATTCTAGAGTTATATAATACTTTTTCCTGCTGAAGCCCTGAAATCCACCATTCCTTCACAAGATATATTTGTTTTATCTTAGGATGATGCTACCAACTAAGATCTGGGAGTTAGGTATCCTCATTACAACTGAAACAGTATTACTACTTATCTCTTTCAGTACATGGAGCTAGGAAACGAATGCATGTAAACTAACCTATACATACATACATAGCTGTATGCATCTATACCTACCCTGTCATTTCTATGTTGAAGACTGATGCATAATACTTCTTTTTTCAATCCACCACCATAGGTTAGGTTTTATTTTGGTTTTCATTCATTCTTCTTCTAATAGTAAGAAAACTCACTTTCATAATCCACAATATTTCATATGAAAATGAGTTTTTGATAATTACCAAAGAGATAGTCTCCTCAATGGCCCATTTTTCCTTACCAATAACTTGAAGTACTTTATAGTTCAGACCTTGTAAAGTTAAGTTTATCAGGAGAAACAAATGGAGTCAACAAATTCTGTAGAGTTGGTGCAGTTGCATAGTATATGGGGAGCAGGATTGATAAGTAAATACAGACATGTAATTAATATTTTTATGCAACTTCATTTTACTAGGTTAATTTCATACAGGTTTAAGAAAATCAATCATTTGATGGATTTTGTTGAGTGCAATCCTCAAACCCTTCATCAGGATTTACAATAAAAATGGCAAATTGAGATTGAGTATGTCTGGCAATACATGATAGACATAGAAACAGAAAACAAACAAAATTAATATTATACCTTATTTTAATTTTATGAAGGATGTTGGAACACTTTCTGTGAATGATGTTTTATAGAACTAGCTTGTGCTGTTCTGGCTATACAGTGACAAGAATAAATGAATATCAATTAGACATTTGATTTTTATTTATTTTAAGCTTAAAAGGTTAGCTATATCATTTGAATAATGTATGTGCCCATTTTAACTAATAATCTTATTGTTTTCAGCTATGGAGCTTGGAAATGATAATTTTAGTTTTAAAGCTTGTTTTGATTTGCAAATTTGCTACCTAATCTCTCTTCTTAATAGATTTCTAAACATTCACACCTTTACAAGAGAAGTATCTCTATTATGTTTATGAAAGTCTTCATGGTTAGTCAATATTTTTTTTTTAAAAATAGAAACAACAGTTGCCATGGCAAGTGTGAGTTTCAGGCTCAGTAATCATGAGAAGTTTATCTTGGGAGCTATCTTCACATATACAAAGGATGAATAATAAAGTAACTTGTACTAGTTTTCTGCTATCAAAGTATGCACTAGAGATCATGAAACTTAGAGTAAGACATTTAAATTTACTTCTTAGGAACAATTTTTTTAATAATGAGGACTGTTAAAACCTGATATTCTCCTAAAGGTGAGGCTTTAAGTTTTATTTTATTCAAGGCAATTGTAAACTAATAAGTGTAGCATTCCAGGATGGTTAGGTACCATCTCATCTTAATATAAAGACACAGACTTAATGAGTGCCCCAAGGCTCCACACTTGCCTTACGATTCCAGGAATGGCATTTTTACTTAGAATTTACACTGAAATGAAACCAAGGGGGCTGTCTGGTTCTAATATCCACATAGAATTGCTACCTATTGAAATGCTGTGAGGGGCATGGTTGGTACTGCTGTAACATAGCACAAGAGATTAACAAGAATGAAGCATAACAAATTAATTCACCCAAAGTTTTATGTGACCTGAAACCCACAGAAAACTGTATCTTGATGCTTAGATTCTATGAAGAACAGACAGTTCTGCAGCAGTATGATTGGACAAGAAATTATGATCTATAATGCTTGAGATGGGTATCGAAGCCTGTCTGTTCAGAGTCTTCTCTGTAACCTTGTCTTCATACTTTCCTCTTGGTGTGGGGCAGGACCCTCACATGAGGCGTATTTAGGAGAAAAGAGAGGGAGAATGATCTACAAAAACAGTGGGGAAGGTCAGAGAGTGAATTTTCTGTTATGCCAAGGTTCTACATTTCGGGATATCATTTTCTGAGTCCAAGCAGTAGAATAATACAACAATGAGATCTTTTGTGCAGTATGTTACCTAATTTTTAGGCTATTTTGTGAGTCTGCATTTGATTCGGCCATTACAAAATTATAAGTAAAGTAACACTATAAATTTACATTATAAGCAAAGTTCGTGCTATGCATTCAAGGAAGCAGAAGCAGAGAATTTAGAATACTTGTTTAAAATAAGAGACAGCGGGTACTTGAGTGTTGATTTTTTTTCATATAAACTAAGGATCTTTCCAGTTAACTGTAGCTTTTTGCGAATGTTTGAAATAAAATGTAAATATCACATGTAGTTAAAGATCTCATGTGTTTGGATTCAGACAAAAATGAATTTGTTTCAGGAAAAGCAGTACAATATGCTAGTGGCTGCATTTAGACTAACACATCTCCAAGTGTCGTCTGAAGAACAGCAGTTCTATGAGATGACCAAAGGTGTTACATGGCATTAATTAGAATTAGGTTCACTCTTAAGTAACAGAAAACATCATCGAGAACAAAATAACAGTGATGTGTACAAATGCGAAGATTATTTCCCTCTCACACAAAGGAGTCCGAAGGCCGGCACTGCGCTGCTCTTGCTGTAGCTGGTGTACCTGCTCCACAGTGGTTGAGGAGTCAGGGTTTTTCTGTTTTGAAGCTTGGCTGTCTTTCCTGAGCCTCCTATGGGTTCAGTTTCTGAGCCTCTATTCCTGAAGCTGTAGCCATCACTCTGCATTCTGTCTGGCTGAGAGGGAAAGGGGTACCTCAAAGCAAAAAGTGCTCTTACCTCAATGGTATTGCTAGGTTGTCACATACATCATTTTCACTTATGGAAAAGATCATCAGAACTTAGTTACATGGCCAAAACTAGCAACAGGGAGCTGGGAAAGAAAACTTTGGTTTAATGCCAGTGTGCCCAGATAAAACCAGACTTCTTCCAAAAAAGAAGGGATACATGGATATGAGAATTGACTCTGTCAATGATTGATGCATACTCAAGTGGTATGCAGTATAAAAAAAGAAAAAGAATTTTGTGATTTAACAAGGCTCATAAATACTAGGGTAAATAAAGTTAAGCAAGTCTCTTTTAAGACCATGCTTTTCAAAGATGCTAGCACATATTGTGAAACTCCCAAGTGGGGAATATACAATGGAAATTTCCTACATTTATTTGACTATATATCTCTTGTCTCACAGAGCATTTCTTGAGATTAATGGTCTGCAGAACACACTCTGAGGAAATACTGCTGTGAAATGTGGAATCTAGGATGCGTAACTCCTATCTGTTCCTGACTGCTGAGTTACAGACTAAACAAGGCATTGCATCTCCTCTGACTTATTTAACTTGATTTTATTCTGTGTTAATCAGGAATATAGTGAAGCACATATAATGAGCATGACTGCAGAACAATTTGCAAATATAAATGATTATAGAAATGCCAAATATTTGGCATTAAAAGAAATTCATTAAAGAGGAAATTCTTAAGTTCCTGTCAAAAGGTATTTTGTACGATTTTCAGGAAGATAATTCAGCACTCTCTAGTAACTCTATTAAAGGAGAAGGTGCTTCTGAATAACACAGTAACAACAGCTACCACTTGCTAAGCGTAAAGAGAACTCTGAGTGCTGCAACTGGACTACCCACACTGGACCATGGCCACTCCTGTGGCCCTGGACCAGGTATTTCAGATACCTGGCCATTTGCATGTGCTTTTTAGTTAGATGGTCTATTTGTTTGCACTTACTTTTGTTGCTGGAGATTTTGGGTATACATCAGAAAAAAGAAAATCGTTGCCCCAATCAATGCCATGGAAATTTCCCTCATAGTTTTAGGATTTGCCTTTGAGTTTTAATCCATTTTGGTTGATTTTTGTATGTGCTGTGAGACAAAGACCTAAATTCATTCTTCTATATGGGGATAACCAGTTGTCTCAAAACCATATATTGAAGAAACTGCCATTTCCCTTAGAAAGCATTATAAGATCTAACATATGCCAGGCAGTGTTCTACTGCGTAATTTGTTCTAACCACACTAGGGTTTTAGGTTAATCTTGCAGCATTTGTGAGTCCTAACAATTGCTTTTCTTACACAGGCAATAGCTTGTCTGTCCTTCTAAAAACCAGCTTTTAAATTAAAAGTTGATGTATGAATTTATTTCAAGAATGCTGCAACAGCCGGGTGTGGTGGCTCACGCCTGTAATCCCAGTACGCAGGAGGCTGAGACAGGTGGATCGTTGTGTGTTCGAGACCAGCCTGGGCTACAAAGTGAGCTCAAGGCCAGCCTGAACGGCATAGTGAGACCCTGTCTCAAAAACAGGGCTGGGAATCTAGCTCAGCGGTCTAAGCGCCTGCCCGGCAAGCGCAAGGTCGTGAGTTCAATCCCCGGTGCCTCAAAAAAAAAAAAAAAAAAAGAATGCTGTAACATCATGTGAAAAGCAAGGTACTGATCATTGCATCAAGGAGGCAAATTCACATTTCGGTGGAATATTTCACTATCGAATTTTAAAAAGTGATATTCATTCATTACCTCTTCTAGCTTTATCCATAACAAAGAAGGCAACTTGTGCTTCTAGTGGCTCAGAACACAAACCTTAGGCTGATCCATTTCTCTTCTGTTGCTTTTACTGTCAACTCTGTCAGAAAATGCATTCACTTCTACCCTCAGAATCTATCTGTCACCCAACTGTTTCTCACTTCTCTCACTGTGCACAGCTTGCTGTCCTCGTCTAGTATGTACCATCAGCATCTCTCACCAGGATCGTTGCAGTGAGCTCCCTAGCCTCTAGCTTTCGCATTGCATGGAGTCTATTCTCTATGCATCAGCCAGAGCGGTTCTGTGAACACACTGGCAATTATGGCATTTTTTCCTTAAAACCCTCTAAAGGCATTCAATTTCATTGAACATAAAAGGTGAAATCTTCACAATGGTCTGCTGTTCCACACTTCTCTGACCTATCTCCTTCTGCACTCCTCCTCCTCCTTCATGCAGTGCTAGATACACTGACCTGTATGGTCCATTTACCCTGCCAGGAACACACTTTTCTTGAATTTCCACATGATTATTTCCTCCTCCTTTCCTAAAATAGTTGCACAAATGTCACTTTCCCAGCGAGTTTTTTGTTGTACATCCAAATTTAAAATTAAAATCTTTTGCTGGAGCACTTCCCATTCCCCTTCCATAGACTGTTTTTCTGTTTATATGTGCAGCCCTATAGCAGTCCATATATATGCTTATTATGTTTATTATTTATTGTCTCTCTCCCTTTCTCAGTATGAAGAAAGAAATTTTTGCTCCCCTCTTTGTTCCATTAAGGTACCCCAAATATCCAAGACGGTGCACAGTTGATGTTGAATATTTCTTAAATATTAATGTTTCTTAAAGTTTCTTAAATATTAAGTGATTAATTTCTGAAGGCAATACTGTAGAGTGGGCATTATATATGTTTTATATCAATATAAACTGGAGTTCAAATGACTTCTTCGGCAATACACAGTGAGGAAGCTGCATGGCTCAGAATCAAGCAGCAGTCTTTACACTGTGCTACAATGTGATTGATGATATGATGATTCTGATGGCTATGTCCAAAAATAGAGAATGAGAATGTGTCAAAATAAGGGGTCCTCAATGGGTATGAAAGCTTTCAATATGTCAGAAGGAAGGAAGGAAGAGTGAGAAAAAGTGGCTTTCTTTCTTTGTGGCTAGGTGACAGCGACCTTGTTGGACACTTTCCTAACATTGGTGCTGAGCCTAGACAGCAGTAGATGGTGGAGTAAACAAAAGGTAAATCAAACAAGACAATGCATAATTATTACTCTCAAAAATTATGTGATTGAGAAGGGAAAAATCCTGTGGCCACACGGAAGGGAAAGTTTCTCTTTTCATATTTTTTTTCCTTATGCATATTCAGAGGAAGAGAAAAGGAGGGGAAGAAAATAGAATATAGAGGTGAATAGAAGGGAATGCTGTCAGACTAGCCCACACAGTTGATGAAGCAAGCATCACTGCTCATGGAATCTCCTGGCCTAGGTTGTGTTTGCTATTCTGTGAGGCATGGGAACTGGGATAATCTTGTAACTAAACCATCCCACCACTTTTCTTTGTCTCTCAGAAGAAACTGTTCCCAGTCTCTTCAGTAGCTGTTTTAAATTATCACTTTGCTCAATCTTCCTACCTCAGTTCCAAATACAGCTGTCTTTCTTCTGAAGCAGAACAGTGCCTCCTATTTTAGTGAGAAAAAGAGAAGCCTGCAGGCAGGAGCTCTTTCAACTCTTCTCCTCACCTTTGGTCTCACTCGCATTGTTTAGATCTCTCTCTCTCTCTCTCTCTCTCTCTCTCTCTCTCCCTCCCTCCCTCTCTCTCTCTCTCTCTTTTTTGTTATCAGGGATCAAACTCACGACCTTTTACTTATCAGGCAAGTGCTTGAGCCACTGAGCTAAATGTCCTGCCCAACCTTTTCTCTCTTATCTCAATGGAAATGCATCGCGCTTAGCCCCCAAGTTTAAAATGAAAGCCCAGAATCAATTCATCCTTAAAGACCCTGCTTTATCAAATTTCTTTCATTCTAAACTTCTTTATCTATACTTATAAACAAGATCTCCTATATAGAGATTTTTTCCGTTAGGTAAAGTTTTCCCAAACTTCCAACCAACGTGTTATGATTTCCGTTATTCAATGAGTGTACACTCAAATTCTACCATATTACTGTTGTGTTCATCTTTGAGAAATCCTGAGGGGAATAATCTCATGAATATAGATTAGGGAAGTTACTAATACAATCAGATTGTAATACTATATATTAAGTGTAATTATGCAGGTTTTTAAAATAGTAAAATGGACATTTCTGGGCTGCTTTCCCAAAATTTGTTGACAAGTAGCAAGGATTTCTTTCAACTTCTAAGCTTATTTCTGTGGAATGAAGGAAAATGATCCACAGATTAATAAATTCGAGTATCTCTGACTCACTAGGTGGCAGGGAGGGGTCCAGGAAAGCTTTGTAGGAGAAGTAATGTGGGAACCGAGTTTAAGAGAATTAAGTACTAGCCAGAGGAAGTGAGGGGCAAGGTGGGTGTGAAGAGGTAAGCAGTGTGATGGCAGTAGCCTGAGCAGATCTTGGAAAGAGGGCATAGCACAGTTGTGTGTGGGGAAAGTCAGTTGGCATCAGAAACAGCATGTGAACATCCTGAAGAAAATGCAGATGTCCACAGGCCTTGTGAAAGAAGTTAATCTTTAGATAGTGGAGAGCCAACTAGGGTGTGCCATGACTGAGTTTCTACCTCTGAGAAGGATGGAGATGAAGGGGACGAGTCTTGAAACACAGCATCTTCAATCCCATATTTCACACCCATTTTCTCATTACCACCTCCCCCTAAACTTCTTACTCCTATAATTATTTTCTTTTCTTCTCTTTTCTTTTCTTTTCTTTTCTTTTCTTTTCTTTTCTTTTCTTTTCTTTTCTTTTCTTTTCTTTTCTAAAGAGATCATTTGTGACTTTCTGCTAGTTGAAGATGGTGACTTTTTTTCTCTTCAACAATTCACATTATATTTTTTAATCATATTTATGGATTTTTTAATTTGGAAAAAGAGACCAAAATTTGGGATTAGGTGAAAGGCTAAAATGGAGAAAAGTGAAATAGGATAGATAAAGACATTGTGTATGAGCCAGACGTGGTGGCTCACGCCTGTAATCCCAGCACTCAGGAGGCTGAGACAGGCGGATCGTTGTGAGTTCGAGACCGGCCTGGGCTACAAACAGAGCTCAAGGCCAGCCTGAATGGCATAGGGAGACCCTGTCTCAAAAAAACAGGGCTGGGGATCTAGCTCAGCGGTCTAAGTGCCTGCCCATCAAGTGCAAGACTGTGAGTTCAATTCCCGGTGCCGCAAAAACAAGACATTGTGTATACCCTGCCATTCCCTTGGACTGGGATTGAGATCCATTTTGATAATAAAATTATAGCCACATTAGTCCTATGGTAGAATTTTTATACAAAAGGGTTAGAACCTATAGTTACTTAATCAAAAGTTTTATAATATGTGGAATAATCATTTTAAAAGAAGCATGTGTACCTTAAAATTTTATTTTAATCTAAGTACATATATTGTAAGTAAGAAAGATTTGCCAATCTTTTGATTTAGAACAAAGAGATAATTCATTGCACTGATTAGAATTATTATTTTTTTCTTCTTTATATCACAACCTCAATTTCTCACATTTATGTTTTCTCAAAATGGCACAAAAGTTAAATGGACTGTGAAGTTTTCTGTGTATAAAATTCATCTAGATTGTCTCAAGTCTTGTATGGTTGTTTCTCATAGACCTGATTTGACAGCAATATTTGGAGCTGAAGGGATTGTGTCTAAAAAAGTACAACATGAATGATCTTTGTAGTGATTAAAATGTTTGTGTCTTCATGGTATCAATGTCAAAACCCTGCTTGTGATATTATAATATTATTTTGCAAGATGTTACCATTGTGAGTCAACAATTGTCTTAAAATTAAAAACTCAAGAACTATTTGTTGGGAGTTGTTATATGCCAGTCATTACTGTAGGTGGCAGCAGAAACCAAAGGTAGATAGTAGTTGAAGTGGCGAGGGCACATTTTATTCAGGAACATTCCAGCAGGGAATAAGGGACCCAGCATAGAATGAGGTTTCACTCTGAATACCTCAAGGATGAGTGCAGATTTGTAACCAAAGTGTAGGAGGAGTCAGTGGATGAAAATCTTCAAAGAAGTCACATCGAGTCAGGCTAATTCTGCCTGAACTGACCTAACAGGATTTCTACTGACAGCAGACCAAGGTGTTCAGATATCAAGGATAGGGAGTGAGGAATTTTGATCAAATATTGCGGATAATCTGATTTCAGTGGTGGGAGATTCTCATAAAGTAGCTTGGCAGAGTTTTTGTTAAAAGTGGATTTTACAACAAAGTATACCTATGAGCCTCAGAAGTAGGTTCAGTTAGAAAAAACAAAGAATTTTGCTGTAAACACAGTAAATGACAGATAAGAATTTCTACACCCAAAAAAGGGTGTATTCTGATGGAAAGAGTTTTAGTGAGCAGCCTGTTCCAGTACCCGGCCTTGGTCTGGAACTTGAGCCATTCTAAAGTTCAAAATGATTTAGATATCTTGTGGTTGATATGAATTCTACAAGGTATAGTCTTGCAGTGGATGAGGAGGTTGTTCCGAGTTGCTCTGTAGGCAGCAGATATGTGGGAGTGGGAGCCCGAGCAAAGGAGAAGGAACATGAGAGGTGCAACATAAAGTCTCTAGCCGACTTACTGTGTACATTTTAAAAAGTGAAAGTTTTGAGGAGGAAGACGGGGCTCTGATGCTGTCAGACAGAAGGCTCTGGAAGCAACTGACATATGGGCAACATTTGCTGCCCCAATTAAAAGCAGAGTGTCTCCCTTGTCCCTGAAGCAGAGAAACTTTAATGTCCTACTTGTCTCTTCCCTAACAGTCTATTTCCAATCAGCTACCTGAGATCTCTATCTTTTCAGTGTCTCTTCAATTCATCTGTTCTGTCTGTACTCCCAGTATCAGTCAGAATGTTATAATCTCTTACCTCCAGTCCTTAGTAATCTCTTACCTCCAGTCCTTACTCAGTAATTCACTTATTACCTAACAATCTCACCACTAACCTTTTATTTATGACTTACAGTGTTTTCTGATTTGCCTTTTAAAAATAAAAATCGGATCATGTCACACTCCTTCCTTGCACTGATTCAAGATCCAAAGTGTTACATTAGTTTAAAAATCCTTCAGCATGTGACCCTACGACATGTCTCAGAGCTCCATAATAAGTACTCCCCACAACATGCTGTCTCCTACATACGGTTGACTTATTTCCTAAATACTGTCTGTGTTTGATTATGCTTTTTCTATCTTCTGAAGTTTCTACACTGATATTCTACCCAAAGTCTAAGTCACGAATTAAGATCTACCTTAATATAACCCCTTCTTTGGAATTTTCCTTAAAGTCCTTACCTCCCAAAGTTAAAGAAAGGGCTCTGTTGTCCTCTACCACTATAACTAATAGCTTTTACAGTTTGCATTATGGCATTTATTACATTGTTTTTTACAATCCTGTCTTGTTTTGTTTTTGCTAAATGCGCCTTCACTACTATCCTGCTGTCCAGTTCTTGGGTATTTGGATGTTCTAGCTTCCACAATCAAACCCAGCAGGAATTTCCTGGTGAGAGAAACTTTCAAGTGCTGGGAGGTTGGTGGGTCAAGAAAGCACACAAAAGTGCCTTGCCCATTGTCTTGGTTACTTTTCTCTCTTTGCTGAGACAAAATATCCAACACCCAAAATTAGGAAAGGGAAGGTTTATTTCTTACAGTTCTTGAAGATTTCAGTCTATACTTATTTGGTTCCAAGGCAGGATGGCGTGGCTGAGGGGCAGCTTGGCTGCAAGTGGCAAGAGCAAACAGGGCAAAAGAGGGGGGAAAACAGGCCTCTTTCCTGACCTTACATTGTATGCTGGCTCCAACCCTGGAGGGGTGCAGAACTCACACCACCAATCCCAGTACTAGACAATGAATCAATCACAAAGGCTAGATTCAGCGGCTTCCATGATTACATGAGACTTGGGGGGGCCACCTAGACACAAACCATAACCCCCATCCCCCATCCCTCAACCCCAAATCTTTTTCTATGCACCTTTTCCATCAGACTGTTCCTGGACCATAAAAGTAAATCAGTAAACAAACTTTTGAGTTTAAGGTTCAGAACACTTGAAGATGGCTGTAGAAACAGATCTGCTTTACTGGGGGCAATCACTCTGGGTTTCTTCTAGCATGAAGGCAGCTTCTGCTATCAGTCAAGATGGAGTAAGAGGACCTGATTTGCCTTCTATCTTAGTCCATTTTTCTCTGACAACAACATACTTAGACTGGGTAATTTATGAAGAATAGAAATTTATTTTTCACACTTCTGGATGCCTGGAAGTCCAAGATTAAGGCAGCAGCATCTGGTGTCTGGTAAGGACCTTTCTCCTGTGTCCCCATATGGCAGAAGATGGCAAGAACAGCTAGTAAACTAACTGAATACTGTGTGAAGCTTGTTGTCTTAAAAGAGGCTTACACTTATTAAAGAGGGAGTGGCCCTCATGCTATGAGCACCTCTTGCAGACCCCACTTCTTAACATTATCATTTCACCTTCACTTGAATTTTGGAGAAGTCATTCGAACCATAGTGCTCTCCCACCTGAAGCAACTAAAGACCTGGGCAAAACCTAGAGAACAATGGCCGGCATTTAAGATATTGATTGGCATTAAGAAACTAAAGACACTGACCTCGAGAGATGGGAAACAAATAAAAATTTTCATTTGTTTCGTACGGGAACATTGACCTGAAAAATCTAACCCAGAAAAACAGGAAAATAGAAATCTACTGACTCCCATCACAGTTTTAAAAAGAACAATACAGAACTAGAGAAAATGTAGCCGAACAAAAGCACTAAATGGTGAAAGAAGATCTTTATTTTTCCAGAGGCCACATGATGGATTCTCCAGAGTATATTGTGTGGTGCTGTGGAGGCCACAGAAGAAAATAATGGGGAAACTGTGGGAGGGAATAGCAGGAGACAGTGTGTGAAGTTTTGGTAAGGAAAATGAGAGACTCACAGGAATTTCTGAGTACAAGAGAAAATGCAATAATGAACACTTTAAATAAAAGCTACTATGGACTTGAACTTGTAGTCTCTTAAATGTTTGGGAGAATAAAGAGTGAGATTTAAAAAAAATCAAACCCAGCTTCACATCTGCTTCCTCAATACCCAGGTGACTGGGGCTTTTAGCAGCGGCCTAGAATGTGTCTGTGAGTCATCCAGACAGAGAACTGATTTGCTTGGAAAGAAAATCATCACTGTGTTGCCCTCCTCATTTGCTGCTTCCACTGACCTTGTATTAAACATGGCAACAGCAAGCCCAGCCCTGTTCATACTTGAAACTCTGTTGCAGGAAGGTTCCTGTTAGTCTAGGTGTCACTGTATTGCAAATCCTGTCTCAGAGATCACCAGTTTTTACAGATTACTTGTATAAAGGACACTGTTGTTGTGTTGGGGAATCTATGTAAATTTGGCTGTCATATATATAGTGCTTTGAGTTCTGTAACAGAGGAGAAATGTATAATGCTCTAATTTATCTACATTGTTACTGATGCCCAAGTAAATGCCGTGCTGTCACACTGATATATTCAAAACATTCAGAGTCAAGCAGACATTTACACTACTTTGCAAAATAGTTCATCAGAGCTTCTTGCATTTGCCAGTGTTTTTATGATACATGGATAGCAGTAGATGCCAAGGTCCAGAGAAGGACAGATAGAGTGCCCTGAGGCGTACTTTAGGTTTTTGTTAACACCTTAATTCACCCATTCCACGTTTATTTCAGCTCCTGTACTGAAATATATGTTATATTACTATGAACATTATTATTTTTCAGTCCTACATCCTTGCCAGTCCATGTATTTCTATTGTTCTCCTGAAAACTCTCAGTATGATACATATTATTTCACACTTAAAACATTTAACATCACTAAATTGAAAACAGAAGAAGCGGGGGAGGAAACAGGAGGTGACAAATGCAGAAGAGGTGGGAGAGTGGGAAGGCAGTGTACAGTAGGAAGAGACAAGGCATATGGGAAAACAGGGATATGTCAAGTTCATAGAAAAAAGCAAGCCAATATCTGATTGATGAAGTGCACTTGATGTCTCTTTTTAGCTTAAGGGGTGCTGTTGACAAGAAAGGCAACTAACTGTCTCATAGTAGCAGAGATCCTATGTCTCTAACAGTCAGTAGTATAAACTTACTTATGTAGAAGTGTCCTCTAATACATCCGAACACAATGTTGACTTCCTATTTTTTTTTCTTTTTTAAATTCTTTCCATTAGCATTTAGGAAGAAATTTTGTTCTCTCTGTCTCAGATTCCCTGAAGGTCAGATTCACTCATACGAAGTTTCTAGAAGCCTTCTGTTTATCATCATCATGGGTAGGTACAGAATTCTTACACTCAATCAACATAAAAAGCAGTTCAAAGAATGAATACTCAGTGCTTACCCAGTTGCTTACTTTTCTGGGACTCTTAGTGGACTTTGTGCCTCTTGGACTCCAGACATACACAGTACACATATTCAGTTATGCACAATGGAAAGAAGGTTTTAAAATGATATGAACCTAAATTATGATTCTGGCTTTGAAATAAAGTGACCTTGGGAAAGTTACCTGACTGTTCCAAGACCATATGTCCTCAATCAGATCCTTGGAAGGACTAATGGAAATAAAGATGAATCAAAGGTAGCATACATAACAAGTCCTACAAAATGGAAGTTTTTCATTTTTTTATATGTGCCCTAGCTGATCCCCATGTAGAATTCTCAACTGGAGCATAAACTAAATCCTTAAAATTTTGACTAGCTTAGATAGAACTGTAGACATCCAGAGTACAGACACCTTGTGCGGAAAGCTGTCTCAGCGGAAACAGTGGCTTCATTGATATGATAAATTTCAGGAGTTATCACAAGGGGTTATAGGAGGAGAGGAAATAAAAGATTATTGCTGGAAAAATAATTAGTGCTGCTAATTAAATATACACGTATTATCTGCAGGCCTAGAGAGGTACTTAGAGAAAACTTTAAAACCAGCCTGAATTCGTTGTGTCAGGGCAGATAAAATACCATTTTGTGTTATTTACCACCACACTTGATTTTACAAAAGGTTAAAGGGAGGAGAGAGGAATGAGGGGGAAAAAAAGAATTAAGATTTAATATGTACATGTACAAATTCCCCATGATAAATGCGATCATTATGTATAGGAAACATGCACTAATAAAAACCAAATTAATTTAAAAAAGCAATGTGGGATATGATTCCCGCATATGAAGATTTTTGACCCAGGTAAATTTTGCTTTGTCTGCTGCCTTAAACCAGTGTGATTTCATTTGTACTATGAGGGACTCAATACTATAAATATCTGGAAGAATATAGGTGGTTTTTCAAACATACTTTAATCTTCAGTACTAACACGTGACATAATCTTGGTTAGGGAATATATCCTAAGTATCTCAACAGTCTGTAATTGTTTGGCTGATATCCTCAGGAGACGGAAGTTTTAGAATAAACCCTAAATATAATTCTAGAATGACTTATCTAAATTCTTTCTCAACAATGAAATCATAGGATGCAGGCCTTAAAAAATGGGCACAGTATGAGTAGAGAAAAACATCAGGTGACTTAGTTAAGGAGTGAACGAACTCATGCCGGCCAAGATGACTGAGCTGTTAAAGGATATAAGAGCAGATGTTAAGGTTTTAGCTGAAGGCAGGAGGAATGTCTGTGAGATCTCAGTACCACAAACTTCTTCACCTCCATGCTTCACACAATTAAACAATATGAGTTTCGGAGCCCTTAGCAACTTACATTGTACTTGCATCCAAATAAGTAAGTAGTGGGTGATCAGACCATTTCCACTCAGTGCTTTAACGGTCAGCCCTCACATGAGAAGCATGAAGGTCTTAGATGCCATTGTGGACTCTGAAATCTCTTACTTGCTTTCCGTTAGTAACAGAATCTGTGAGCTACTGAGAATGCTCCCCATGGATGTATGTGAGAATTCCCTGGTCTGAACAAGAGGGTCTCAACAGATTCCTACTTTCAACACTAACAATTAAAAAAATTTTTTTTTTGTTTTTACTTGACACTACTTTGAATGTATCAGAAAACAGCAAAAGCAGCACCTTGAAAGGATGGTGAGCTATCAATTACTTTTAATTACTTCCCAGCTTTCTCTCTTAATTACCTACTGTGTTAGCTGGATTTATTGCAGAGTAGTCATAGGGATGCTTTGCATTTACTGCGTCTGTTCCTCCAAGGACTTCAGTGCCTTTTATAGGTATTACTTTACTATTATTATAAAAAATTGAAAGTGTTGAAAAACACTTCCATGAATAAGGAAATTGTGAAATAACAATATTTGTATTTTTGAGACAGTACATTCTTGGGATAGTTCACAGTAATAAGACGAATTTCAGGAATTCTTATGATAACCATTTTCCTTCTGTATTTTACATGTTTGGATTATTGAATTTGTTCCCATGTTTGTGTACTGGTTGAAAATATTTTTTCAAATGTAAAGAATATTATCAAATATCAAATAGCAACACTGAAGTATAATATTGTACCCTTCTAAGATTTAAATAATGGATCCTTAATTTTTTCCCCTAACTTTTAAAAAAAGTATGAAAACTTTTGGTTAGCATAAAATATTTTAATTTATAAGAAAGCTAGGTTCATTGGAAAATACATACTTACAAAATGTATGAATTATTCTAGAACACTTATTACTACATTCATTTTCCTAAAACACTATGAGATAAGTGAAGGTTGCTCTAATTAATCTCATTCTGTAAATGCAGAATATTCATTTGTCTATATTCAATGTGTTTCTATGCCTATTGTTTCAGACCTTGTAGCACTATTGCTTCTCAGAGATCTGCTTCCCAAAATTGGGAACAAGTGATGTAAGTTTTTAAACTAATGTTTTCAGGAACAGTTGCTCATATACAGAATAATTATGTTGAATTCGGGAGGAACTGAAGAACATCATTCAGCATTCAAGAGCTCCTCAATGGCTGGTGAGCTACCCTTCAGGGTTAAAGTCACTGATACATTAAAACAATGGAATTTACATGCTTCAGAGGTTTTCTTTCCCCTTATCTTGTCTGTTAGAATTAATAAGTTAGAATCATTCAGCTCAGAATGGAGGCTTGATTGCATGCCTTTTGCTAAGGATCAGAAACGTGAGGAGACTGCAGTTTGAGACACTTACAGCAAAGCACCTTTTGGACCCCAAACTGCTCGGTATTGTTTCCTTCTTTATCTCCTATTGTTTATATTTGAACACACTCCCATTGCTCACAAACATATACTAAAAAATTATAAGCTTTTTTGCACAGGCTAAAGACGGTAATGAAATGTAAGTGCTTGGTTTCTAATTTGTGCCATTTGAGTAGCAAATTATGGCACACAAGATCAAAAGCATTAAGATTAACTTGCTTTAGGATTTTGTTTAGCGTTCTTCACTTTGTTGTTGTAGATAATGCTAGAAAACACACCATTAGGAAAAAGGCAATGGAATTTTGATGAGGAGGCATTTATTCTTAATTCTAGTTTAGATTTTACCCTATATTGCTCGAGATGCAATTAGAGTTACCATGCACAACAAAAATAAATTTGTGTAGCATCTTTCTTTTAAGGAAATTAAGAGGTTGAAAGTCACACTTTATTTATTGAGTAGGATATTGAGAATGAAATCCTGAATCAGTGATTGCCTCTGAATCAGTTGATTATGTTAATTATCTCATGCCTCGGTTCCCCACTTACAAAGTGAAGTTAATTATAGCTACCCTAACTTATCTCATAGGAGTTTTTAGGAGAATGGATGGAATAATAAATATACCAATATATCTCATGTGAAGAATTCCAAATACGAATTATAGTACTATTTTAGTGTAGCAAAGTACTACGGGAGATGAGTTTCTAAAAAATGAACACATTGCCGGGCGTGGTGGCTCACGCTTGTAATCCCAGCACTCGGGAGGCTGAGACAGACGGATCGTTGTGAGTTCGAGACCAGCCTGGGCTACAAAGTGAGCTCAAGGCCAGCCTGAACGGCATAGTGAGAACTTGTCTCAAAAACACCAGGGCTGGGATCTAGCTCAGCGGCTTAAGCACCTGCCTGGCAAGCACAAGGTCGTGGGTTCAATCCCCGGTGCCCTCCCCCCGCCAAAAGAACACATTTACTATAAAAGAAAGACCCTCGGAATTAGATGGTAAAAGATTAATTAGAGCAGGGGAATACAGGAAGGGGAGAGAAAACATGATTTCAACAAAGAAAAGAACTTCATAGCTTTGCTCTATCATTAAATTGGAGAGAATTCTGACGTTAGGTTTGGGTTTTGAGAATGATAGGGCTTGATATATAGGGAGGCAGCAGAAGCTCTCTGTGGCCCACAAAATTCCACAGGCTAGAGTGTACAGCAGACAGTACTAGCATCTAGGGTAGACCTGTCTGAAACCGAAGCTATTGGTTTCCCCAGTAAACTGACTTTTGCCCAACTGTTTCTTCTAAGGTGTTCAATAAGATGATTATTCTATTTTAAGCCCATATGTGAAAGTTATAGTTATTATTGTCTTTCCTCTTTTCTCCATCCTTTCATATTTGTGAGGTCTTCAGATCCCATCAAACTGTCCTTCCCACTTGTTGTTTCCAGCTCTTGTGTTTTTTTCAGTGCCACCACTATAGATCCGGTACTCCTCATTTTTCATAGGTGTCCAGTCTTTTCCTTGTGATGCTTACAGCATACAACAAATAAATCACGCATCTTAATAATTACATTAATGAGGTCAACTCTCTCTTCCAGTCTTCACTGAATACTCATTTGCTTGTTTGAGTCCACTTTTCCAAACTCACCATACCTAACATGTATCTTGTATGCTAAGCAGACTTCTTTACACCATCTCCCTTAGCACTCTGCTTATTTTCATATATTTTTCTCCATTTGGAACTTTCTTAACTCTCTAATATTTCTCCTCTAATTCAGTCAATTCTTTAAGATTAGCTTTAAATTGTGACACTGGAGTGCTGGATAATTATGTTGAATTCAGAAGTAAGTGAAGAACGTCAGTATTCCTGCATACTTCTCCCCAGCTTTGAAATCAGTCCCAGAGCCATGGTCTTACAATACCAATTGGCAAACAACAAACTGACCGCAACCAGGTTTTAAACCAGCAACTACTGCTACTACCACTAAATCTTCATAGTACAGTCTTACTTTTTGTGTCACTCAGTTGTGCTCTGCTTTGTGTGCTAAAATAAATAGTTTTAAAATTAAATTACAGTTCGATTTTACAACCTGATTGTCATCTTAAGTTCACTGACTATGTACAACATTTTCTTGTTATTCTTCTCAGTAGAAAGAAAACTACATACTGAATGAAAACTGAGGCATTCAGTGTGCAACTCTTTTTGATTTCTCTGGCTCTCAAGAGTATTGCTTTTTACAAATTCATAAGTTATAGCTTGTAATGTTTTTCTTTCTACTCTTCTAGAAGATAGTTTCATCTCACTTGTTGCATGTACTTCAAAGAGTTTATTTGAACCACAACTATGGGTTCTGTGGCTGTAAAGCAAAAACTGACTTTTTTTCCATGGCCCTGAAGAGCCATTTGTTGTTTATATTTTGTTCCATATTTAAAACAATTTTAAAGTATAACTATGTCTAGCAATCTTAAAATTTTAACACTAAGTTAAATTTGAGATTGATTAGAATTTGTAGGTGCTGCATAGATTCGAATTGAGTGCTAGTAGGTGAGTTCCAACCAGCTAACTTGTATCAAATGTGTACTACATATCAAGCATTGCGCCTTTAAAATATGTTTTCTCTTTTAATACTAATATTAACTTTCTGACACACTCATTTCAGAGATTGGCAAATGGCTCTGGCATGGTTATATGACTGTATCCACTGGCATCATAGGGTGATTCCAAATCATTCTGATTTCAGAACTCCGATGTTAGCCATCAGACCCCTTAATTCCACCCTTCTCCCACGTAAGAACACCATACTATTGCTTGAACTATGTTACATTCAGTGTTTGCCTATGCCAGGTCAGGAAACTAATAATCAGAGTAAAATTTTCAGGTCAGGTTCTTAGTAATGCCATTTTGTAATTAATGAAGTTATATTTTCAGTCTGCAGTGCCATCCCAGTTTAAAATGAAAAGATTGTTGTCGGTTAAGGTTTCATTTAGGCACTTGTAAAAATGATTCTATAATGATTCTATGTACCTAGTGTCCATTTCTGAATTAAAAGGATTTAAAAGGGTTTGGAGAGACAGATCTGATATCTTTCCTTAAAGACCTGTAAATCAAGAGAAATGGCAATTAGCATATAGAGAGCAGTTAGAACACAATTAGTGATCTTATGGCACTAACAGAATTCAAAGGTTAGGAGATATCAATAGAAGTAAAAAATAAACAGTTATAACTTCAGAGAAGAAGTAAAGGATTTTTTGGCAGGTGAAAGATAGATTAAGGAGGAGAAAATATGTACACCGAGGCAGGAAATGAACATGATATATTAGAGGTGGTCATTTTCAAAGCCCTGAAACTTCTGAATACTTGGTTTTAATTCTATCGGTCCTCAATACCATTTGTACAGATCATAGGACTTCGAGGTCATGACTTACTTGATTGAGAACAAACAGCTGCCTGGCTAACAAGTGAGTCGAAGTGGAGTGTTCACATTTTTATATTGTTACGCCCGGGCACTCAGCTACTCACAGCATCTATTTCCCTTCTCTGGTCCATGATCGTTCCATGGCACCTGGCGACTACAGCCTTCCACTGGGAGACTGTGCTGCAGGCTTGAGAACTCTTAGGTTTCAACCAGTTGCTGTTCCTTTCTTTTGCAAACTTAATTTATGGCCTTGGCGTCTGTGTTCTCACACTAGAGAGACAGCCATTGTCTGTACTGTGTGCTTAGTCATTTTTCTGGTGTGATTCAGTGGGGCGCCTGACTGCTCTTCCACTCCTCTGCAATTTGTCATGTTTTGCCTCTTAGACAGGATTCCCAAGTTTACTTTCAGACTTGCTTAAATGTATTAAGTGCTTCTCTATCTAGCCTCTGCATTCCTTTCTCTGCTTCTGGCACATAGTTGGGTAAACAAATGTCTTAATTTATTTTACAGTGACAAGGTTTTTGTTGAAGTGTTCCTCTCTGGAGCCAAAATAGAAACCACATGCCTGGATCTGGACAAGGTCCTTTTCTTGTCTAGACACTTCTCAGAGGACTTGCTTATTCAGAGACTTCTTACCTCTTTCCTTCTTGACATCCTTGAGTGCCTGTAATTTTTTTCAGGTCAGTGAGTTGCTTTCTTATTATCACTGTGAGAGACTGGGAGGAGTGTATTATAATAATAATTGTCTGTTCTCTTTCTCCTCATTCACAAGGATCTGCCTTTCTCTTCAAGTGAGTTTCATTCCTTTTGGCCATAACCATGGCCAGTACTCATCCCAGGTTTCTGCTTTCTTCTGTTTCATATTTTCTTCTGGTAATAATTGCTAGTCAACCTCTTGTTACATTTTCTCCCAAGTTCCCAATACTAAATTTGACTCTATAAAAATGAGTCAATACGTTCTTCAAGAAACACCATCCTGGTGAGATCAGGTTATTCAATGTGACATTCTTGAAAGACTTTGCATGACAGGATTTCCCCCAGTATTCTAGGTATATCAGTCTCTTTTGCTTGAAGTGGCTTCTGCAATTCTAGTTCATAAGAACTACATGTTGGAAAGCAGTTTCTTAGGTATGAAACCAGTGTCACTCAAGACTCATGACAAAACATTCAATTGTCTTACCTGTCAAGAACTCCTCTTTAGAAGGCCACTTTGGAGACATTGAGAAATTAATAATGGAAATGTTCCAACTTTGGAAAGACTCATGCTACCCATTTCTATGTGTCACAAAAACAAATACATTGGGACATACAGGGGTACATGGATTGAAGACTTTTTAACCTCAACTACTCAATAAAAAACTCCCTACTAGACTATTTGAAGTCCATGCTGGGAAATTGTACTCAAAACTATTCCATATACTACAGCCAAAGAGCGAATTTTTCTATTTAAAGTTTATGCTGAGCTTTGTCCTTTATTGCCTTCTCTCTTGTATTTAAAGTATAGTCAAAATTGTGTGCTGCTTCTACTTTTACTATTTTTAAGCAGCACAAAATAATAAGCAGGAGCAGAGAGACCTATTGATACTGAAAAAAATACGTTTGTGTAGTTAGGATGTAGTAAGAAGTGAAGGTCATAGGTGTGTTATTATATTACTATGAACATGGAACTTGTTTCCATCGGGTATGGTGAGAAATGATTATCACAGAAAAAGTTGTTTCAAATCAATAGATTTCTAGAAACAGGGGAAACAGCTTCTCATTGAGAGTCACGTGGAAAACACCACGGTTCACAAGGAGGCAGAAGGAGGACGAGGAGATGTGGAGTAACCTTTTGTGTGACTTCTCTGGCAAGGAATGGGAAAAGCAGGCCTAATAAGTTCACAATGGGCTAGTTTGAATAATTTTGATAGGAACTGGAAAATAGGGGCCATCCTTACCTGGCTCTGGGGCAGGTAGATAATGATCTAGAGTATAAGACCTATAAAAGATGTAGTTATGGGATATGTTCTTTGGCTTGTTGGTTTGTATACAAGATACTCATCTCTAGGAATTGGCTAACCCTAGGATGAGAAGTCTCTTCCATATCCAGCAAGGCCCCTAGATGTCCAACAATCATCATATAAAGTCATACTTAATACAGGTAGTAAAAGTTTAAAAAATGGCTCTTGGAAGAGAAACATCAACTACATACAACTAAGCTAGTAGCACCTGCTGGATTCTGTAAGTGTTTAAACAAACTCATATTAATATAGTCTGTTTCAAAGGATAAATTATCTGGCATTACTATTCAGAATGACTTGGATTAGAGAGAAATTTTAGTAAGACGATTGTCAGTGAATCATGATGGCCTTTCAGTGTAATCACTAGCTGTTGGGAGTGGATTTCAGTCATGATCAATGTTTAACATCTTTCTTCCTGTGTATGATGACTCATTTTTATTCTCTGTGCGAACTAATAATGAATGTACAGTTGCCTTTATAGGGATAAAATGTTACCTACTATACACTAAAGAATGGAATGTGGAATTAAATTTTTTCTTACGAATTTGGGGGCATAAAGAAGTTTACTTTTGAGTGGCGATCCATTATGGCTGAGTAGGTGGCTACAGCTAAGGTGAAAGTCTCCCCTCTGCTATGTGCACCAGAGGAAAGTGCTTGTACTAAGGCAGGGCAGGCAGAGAAAGCCAGAGACAGGAAGGCTGAAGGAAAGAGAAACTCACTGGGTGAAAATCCAGTATCCGGGGGACTTAGAAAGGGAAGCTGGACTGCCCCAGGACTGCAGCACCCCTTAAGCCCCTGTTCTACTCTATAAGCCATTTTAGGAGAGGATCTAGTACCCTGAGGGAGCAGGTGATATTTCAGTGATGGCCTGGCCAGTGGGTTAGGTTCCCAATCCTACCTTCCCCCATGGGAAAAGAAACAGTGTCAGTGTGTTAGTCACAAACCAGGACACCAGAGAAACTGAGAACTGGCCAGTGGTGTTTAAGAAGTTAAAGGCAGGTAGGTCACTAGTGAATTTGAAAACAAGTGTGCCATTCTGAATAGAGACCCAGATATGAGCACTGAGAAAACCAACTCGGAGCCTGGGCAGGCCAGCAGCATTTGTGAGAAGTGAGACTCTTAGTAGAGAAGAAATCACATTGATTCAGAAATCAGTACTTGTCCATTCCTTCTCCAAACACTTGGATGTTGTGCCCTTGGGACAGCCTGTGTGCTGCTCGTTGCCCACCAGCAGATACCAGCATGGGAGCCCTCATCACCCCCTGCTGGGGGCTGTTGAACATAATGAGGACTGGACTTGAAGCCAAAACTGATTAGAAGAGGTGAAGAATGTCACTATATATTGGTTAAGGGGACAGTTCAACAGGAAGTAATAACAATTATAAATATGTATGCACCAAATAGTCGTATACGAAACTATAAAACAAACATTACTGGATATAGAAGATAGGACAAACGTCAACACCATCAAATACCCTATTGTGACAAAGAGACACATCAATTAGACAAAAAAAAATCACATAAAAATGTTAGAGTTGAACCATACCTCCAAACAAATGGACTTAGTAGATATTTACAGTGTTCCATCCAACAACAGAATGCATATTATTCTCAGAACATGTATAACTTTCTCCAAAATAGAGTATATACTAACCTATAAAGGAGACTTAAACATATACAAAAGTATTGAAAATAGCCTATGCATATTATCGGATCATAATGAAATGAAACTAGGTAACAGTGGCAGAAGAAACCATAGAAATTATGCAAACACATGAAGATTAAAAATACACTCTTGAATAATCAGTGGGTCACAGAAGAAATCAAGGAATAAATTAAGCAGCTCCTAAAACCAAACAATAATGTCAGAAGACTGTATCAGCATCTATGGGACTCGAGAAAAGCAGGCCCAAACAGGGAAGTTTGTAGTTGTGGTTGCTCATACCAGAAAAACAGAGCTGGTCTAAATAAATAACCTAATGGTTCATCTTAAGGCGCTAGTAAAACAAGAACAATCCAGTCAAACCTAGCATATGGAAGGAAATTATAAAGATCAGAGAGGAAATAAAAGAAATAGAGACTAAAAAATTACAAAGAAACAATGATTTGAAGACTGGGAGACAAATTGTTAACCTCACTGATCCAAAAGAAGGAAAAAAAAAGTCCGAAATCAATGCAATTAGCGATGAAAAAGGTGAAATCCTGATGAACACCACTGAACTCCGGAAGAGTATTAGTAACTACTTCTGAAATCTGTACCCCAATAATTTGCATCTAGAAGAAATAGATAAATTCCTAGATACTTATTAATTACTAAAATTGAACCAAGAAGATAAGAAACCTAAAGAGTCTAGCAACAGGCAATAAAAAACCTTACCAACTAAGAAAAGCCCAAGACCTTATAGATTCACAGCTGAATTTATAAGAACTTCAGGAAAGACCTAACACAAATACTCCTCAAGCTCTTTAATGAACTTGAAAGGTAAGGAGTAATTTCTGGAAGTTACCATTTCCTTGATTCAAAAGCAGATAAAGACTCAACTAAAGAAGAAAATTACAGGCTAATTTCTATAATGAAAATAGATGCAAAGATCCCAATAAGATACTGGAAAGCAGAATGCAATAAAACATTAAAAAGATCATTCATCATGTCAAGTAGGCTTCTTTCCAGGGATGCAAGGATGACTCAACACATGCAAAATCAAAAAATGTAATGTGTCATACAAACAAAAGCAAGGACAAAAATCATATGATTGTCCCAATACATGCATAAAAAGCATTTGACAAAACCCAACATTCTCATGCTTGTAGCACTGAAGAAAAAGGTATAAAAGGACCTTATCTCAGTCTGACAAAAGGTATTTATGAAAAACTTACTGCCAACATCATATTCCGGCCTTTTGTTCCTCATGAACAACTGGTCACCCTGGATCCCTGCTGTACTACCATTTTGTCTCTTGCTCTCTCTTTCTCTGTCGCCGTGTGCCGAAACACCTGGCAGGAGACTGAGGCTCACTGCAGGGGTCACCAATAACCATCATCCAACATGACCTGAACTCACAGTGTTCTCGCCTGCCTGGTGGATTTACTAGGAGTGTTTTGACAGCGTTCAGATCTCATGTGATGATTCCAGAGATGTCTGGTACAGAGTTAAGGAGTTCACAGCAAGAGTTTGCTTTGCATCTTCGGACATTGGCTTCTTTTGGGATAGTGACAAGGTTCCAAAGGCAAGAGTTCCAAGAGAATCAGATGAGATCTGCATCATTTGTCATGGCTTAGCCTCAGAAGTCTCATAGCATCACTTCTTCAGTGACAACCTTGTCCAGTTTCAAGAGCTGGATGGGGTTGTAGACCCCACTTCTGATGTGAGAGTGTCGGAGGCATAATTTAAGAGGAGCACATTGGAGGACAGAAGTTGCGGTCACTTTGGGAAAATGCAAGTTGCCACAGCATGTGTCCCCACTCCTAGGTGTGGGGTTGAGTGCCTTCACTGCGTGGGCATGTGCCTGAGAAACTTGCCCTTGCTCATCAGGAGACATGTGCGCAAGTGTTCAGAGCACCAGTTGTTTGCTTTTTTGTGGTTCTGGGGATTGTGCCCAGGGGTGCTCTACCATTGTAAATTATATTTCTGTAGCTCTTAGCCACCCGCTTGCCTTTTTTTTTAAGACAGGGCTTGCTAAGTTGCTCAGATTGATCTCAAACTTATGATCCTCCTGACTCAGCCTCCTAAACAGCTGGGATTATAGGCATGTACCACTGTACCTAACTCCCACAGTGTTTTTAGCAGCAAAACTACTGAGGAAAATCCCCAAATGTTCACAGCCAAATGAATAAATAAAGTGAGATATCTCATACAATGGAGTAGTTTACAGCACCCAAAATACATGAGTTGCACCGTGGAGCTATATGACCACTTCAGACACATCAGCCTGAATAGAAGAAGAAGTCTCAGAAGACTGTAAGGTGTGATTCTGCTTATACCCAGTAGAGAGAGCTGGGAATTCTCTCCTATAGCCTCCTCCTCGGCATGTCCTCCAGGAAGTCCAGTGGGCCTCTAGACCTTACCCTACCTAAGGTTCAGCTCCTGTCTTCCTCTCAAATCTTCTCTGTTGTCCCCCATTTGCCATGAGAAGAATGTGTCTTCCAGAAGGACTTGTTGAGCTTTCGGCCACACTGCCTGTGATAGTGCCCTTGTTTGGAAATAGTCTTTATGAACAAAATCAATATCAAGTCATAGCACTAGGCCCTAATCCAATGACTCACATCCTTATGAAAAGAGGAAATTTAGACACAGACACACAGTGGGAAAACAACTATGTGATGGTAGAGCCAGAGCCTGGAGTGACACAGTCAGGAGCCAAGGAGTGAAGGGTGGCTGCTTCTAGTAGTGGGAGGAGGCGAGAAGGGCCCTCTCTCTCTAGGATGCAAGGAAGCCAACCCTGCCCGCACCTGGATTTCAGACTTCTGGCCTCCAGAACAGGGTAAAAGAGATTTATGTTGTTTAAGGTGCCCAGCCTGTGGTCCTTTGTCACAACATTGTTGGACATGAACGCACCCTGTCAACTACCAGCACCTTCCTGCTTCCTACTGGGCAGCCCCTCTGGTTCTTGGGGACCCATCCGCAAGTGCCATGGACTCACCCTTCACGGTGCACCCACCACCAGCCCCTCTCGTCTGCTGCAGTCAGTGCCCTGAGCATCACGGCACCTCACTTTGCACCTATCTGTTTCTTTCCCTGTGCAGCAGTCTCGTGACCCCAGCATGCCTGTGCTGAGCACCTCCTTGGCATCCCATCTCCCTCCGAACAAAAGCCAAAGCCTCAGCTCAACAACAGCAAAAGCCACCCCCACACGCGCATGCACACACGTGCACATGCGCAATTGAAAATGGGCAAGAGGCTTAATAGACCCTTCTCCAATGATGTGCGAATGACTTGTAAGGGTATGAGAAGAGACAAAGTATCCTCAGCTGCCAGGGAACCGCAAATGAAATCCTCAGTGAGATACCAGTGCACACCCACAAGGATGTGAGCATGGAGACCCAGGACCCCACATCCACAGCTGTTTTGGAAAATGCCAGGGACTTCTTAAAACACTACTTATGGACTTAACATAGAATACAATCAATGCCCCAAAGCAATGGAAACATATGTCTTGTGTGAAGTGAGTGTGGGAACATCTGTAGACGTGTTATGCACAAATGCTAAATGATGAGGACGCCAAGTGTGGTGTGTCCATAAATGAAGTATGAGGTGACAGCATGGACAACCAAAGCCAAGACATATGCCAAATCAGGGAGAACCTTGAAGACCTTGTGCCCAGTGAGAGCCAGTGAGAGGAATGAGGCACAAAACCAGCAGGAAGAGTCCAGGAGGCAAATCTGGAGACAAAGCAGGCGAGGCTGGAGTGGAGGTGAGGGCTGAGGGTGTGGAGCTTATCTTGCACATGACCATAATGCCGTCAGCACAGTGGCGAGGGCTCACTAAAGCCACTGAGTTGCACATGCCATGTGGGTGAACTGTACATAAACTAAGCTGTCTAAAAATGCTTGGAATAAATAGTTAAAAGAATAAAAATTAAGAACAAAACCAGAGACTTCAAGTTCAGGATAAGATGATGTGCATGGATCTCTCTGTGTTCCTCCAGTTAAATACAACTTTTACATTGTAAAAACAGGCAATTACAGGACTCCAAGTGGAGGGAGGAGAAAGACAGACCGACCAGGGACCAAGGACTGGGCACACCCAGCAGTCACAGCCATGAGGCCCAGAGCTCATGACCCTCCCACTGGCAGCAGAAGAAGCCCAGGTTTGGCATCTCCCTGGCCTCCCACCAGTTCCTGGGAGCCTCACATCCCCTGCCACTGGGAAGTCAACACTGATGGTTAGGAGCCTGAAGGTACCTTATCTACACATGGGCCTTCCCCATCCAGCAGCAAGGGGCAGCCCAGGAAGCACCTCTGTCCTCACAAGTGGCACCGACAGAATCAAGTGGATGCCTCCGTGGCACCCAATAAATAGAACAGAGCAGGGATGCAAGACTGAAAACTGGGTCACCATCAGGTCACACTTAACAGTGTAGACCAGGCTGTGCTGCACGTGCCCAGTGACAGGAAGCTCCAAGACTCCTAAACAGAATCCAAGCTGCCCAGGCTGCAGTTAGAAGGTGACTTGTCATACCAAGAACCAGGAAACTCCCTACTTGAACCAACAGATGCTAATGCTGGTGAATCAGTCAGTCGTTGGAATTATCTGACGAGGACTGTAGAGTAGGCATCATAAAAATACCTCAACAGGCAGTTACAACTAATCTTGAAACATGACAAAATAGAAAATCTTACCTAAACCAAAGCAAACCAAACCAAAAAGACAAATGTTTATTTGTTTGATTAAGCATCAAATGGAAATCATAAAACTAAAATACAACAGGCAGGTTTGGTTGCAAACAAAACAGAGCAACAACAATAACAACAACAACAAAACAAACAAAAACAACATCTTCAATGGGGAAAAACTGAAAAACTTTTCTTTTAAAATCAGAAAGACAAGAATGTCCACTATCACAACTGTTATTCAATGTAGTATTCAAAACTTCAGCCAGAGCAATCAGATAAGAAAACAAAATAACAAAAGGTATGGTATAGGAAAGAAGTCAAACTATGTTTATTTTCAAACTAATTTATTTGCAGATAACATGATCCTCTACATAGAAGACCCAAAAAGTTCCATCAAGACTCCTAGAACTAATAAACAAATTAAGCAATGTAGCAGGATATGAAATCAACATATGAAAATTATTAGCAATCTTGTACATCAGTAATGAACAATGCCATGCACAATAGCCTGAAAAAATGAAATTCTAATAATTAACCTCTGTGACAAAACAAAAAAGAGGATTGAAGAGGCAGCAGAAAATGAAAAAACATACCCTGTTCATGAATAGGCAGAACCAATATTGTCACAATGACCACACTACAAAAAGTTTTATATAGATTTAATGCAATCCAAATCAAAGTATCTACAGCATTCCTCACAGAACTAGAAAAAGTTATCCTAAAATTCATTGGAACCAGAACTGACACAGAATAGCAAAAGCAATTCTGAACAAGTAGGGCAAAGCAGAAAGCATTAGAATCCCAGATTTCAAGTCATATTACAAAGCTACAGTATTAAAAACAGTGTGTTATTAGAACAAAAACAGACCTGCAAATTACTGGGAAAGAATAGAGGATTTATATTTATTCTCTATACTAATTGTGCTTTGTGTATATTTTTTCTTTTAACTTGTCTTTTCTATCATAATTTTTATTAATGCATGCTTATAGTACATAATGTTTGTATTCCTTGTGTAGAATTGGTATGTGTGCATAGCACATCTTATTTCTTTTTTTATCCCCTTTCCTTCCCTCATCCTTCCCTCTCTTGATTCCCCTTCCCATTTGAGAAAGATCTGTCTCTCTACTTCCTACTATATTTTATTTTGTTCTTGAAACCATGTGATATTTAAACATGTATATCGTGATGTATTTTCACTTAACTTTATGAACTCAAGGTAAATCTATTTTTTTACAAAAGACTCAAATTTATCTTTTGTTATGTCAGAATAGTACTACATTTTGTGTAAATACCACATTTTCTTTCTCTAATCATCTGTTGATGAACATATAGGCCATTTCCAAGATTCAGCTATTATGAATTCTGCTGCTATAAATATGAATATTCCTGTATCATAATATTGTGCTTTTAACTCTTTCAGGAAGAGATCTAGAAGGGAAATAGTTAGATCAAATGCAATTTCTATTTTTAGTTTTTTGAGGAACTGTCATACTGATTTCCATAGTGGTTGTATTATGTACTTTTTATGAGTATTATATTTCACAATAGAAGTGGTTGGGAAGTACTTTTTTTTTTCTGAGGGAGAAAAAGTCTCACTATGTCATTTAGGCTGGCCTGGACTCAGTATGCAGCCCAGTCTGGTCTTCAACTTGCAGCAATCCTTCTATCTCAGCCTGCCAAGTGCTGGGATTACAGGTGTGCTCCCATCACATCCAGCTAGGAATTACTTTTGAATGAATATTTTAACTTTGTAGTTTTTGAATGATATAACACAATGTATCTGTTCACTGTCAACAACATAAACACAGAAAAAAGGGTACTTCATATTAAATAATAGGAAGAAGAGGGGAGTGGGAAAAAAGAAGCAAGATATATATCATGTACAAGTACAAATTCTCTATGATGAATGTTACCATATATATCTAAAATATGCCAATAAAAAGTCTTGAAAAGAATAGTAATGAAGTCTTTATAATCATTAACAGCCAACTTATTAATGCTTTGTTGAGTAAGATTTCTTAAAAATCTTACTTTTATAAATGTGCCACAACATTCAGGTGAAAATTAAATGTTAATAATGATTCTTATGTGCTTTTAGTAGTATTTTACTTTTGAGAATATTATTGAGTGCATATGCAAAGAGTAGAGAGGGTAGAGAAGAGGCTTGTTTTCCTCTTTTTTGCTCTGGCTGCTGCCTTGAAGTGTTGCCCCAGTGCCATGCCACCCTGCTTGGAGCCAGCTGATTATGGACTGAAATCTCCAGAAACTGTAAGCTAAATAAACCTCTTCTTCCCTAACTTTGGGTGTCAGGTGTTTGTCTCAGCAACGAAGAAAAGTAACCAAAACAGAATTTGGTACCAGGAGTGGGGCCGTTGCTGTGACTGTACCTGACCATGTGGTTCAAGAGCTTTGGAAATGGCTTGTGGGAAGAGTTTGGAAAGGTTCAGATCTGTTGCCTGAATGCATAGAGCTGGACCAGCGTAGGCTGTTCCGTAGGGGAGATTTTGGTCAGAGCTCAGGAGACCAGGAGGCTGATAGAAAGCCTGCCAGTAAGGACCAGGCTCAAGAGGTTTCTGCTGGGAATAAGGACTGCATTGGGTGCTGGACTCCAGTTGATGTATGTTGTGGTTTGGCAGAAAGTTTGTCTGCATTTTGCTCATGTCCAGAGACTTTGCATGAGACTGAGATTAAGGATGGTGGATTGATTCATCTGGCAAAAGAAATACCAAGGCAGTCGAATGTTGAGGCTGTGGCATGGCTATTGTTGGGGGCTTGTAGCCAGATTTATATCACAAGTCAAGAGCACAGAGCCCAGCAGAGTGATTTAAAACGTGAGTTTGGGCAGAAAGGATGCTCCAATAAAGCTATGGACTATAAAGATAAAGTTGAGACCTCGATTGCTGAGGAACAGAGAAATAGAAAAGATGACCTGAAGACAGTGCAAAAAGCACCAAATCTTGAATCTTTGCAGCTTCCAAACTGCAAAGGTGGAAGACTTTGCTTTGAGGAGAAAGCCTCACAGCACCATGTTCCAGAATGGCGGCAGAGGCCCCAAGAGGTTCCAGAATGGCGGCGACATAGAAAATCTGTTCCTCACAATCAGGTTCAGAGTGCCCAGCGATCCAGGTGCTTGACCCCTACAGCCAAGAGAGAAGAAAGTCTGGCTACTGCTCCAGCTGGCAGCAGACCTCGGCATCATCCACGTGGTTCTGGTTTTAGGTGCATGCAGAATGCACAAGCTCAGAGGTTAAGAAGGCTTCCACCCCGATTTCAGAAGGCCTGGGAGGCCAGGCAGTGTGCCCCTGAGAGGGCAGTGCGTGAAACTGTGAGGGTGAAGCCAAAGGTGCACCGGAGACCCCAAAAGTTTGGAAAAGCCAGGAACATGGGTCATCTAAAGAAAGTTGCAATGGGGGAGCAGAGCCAACACAAGAGAGATGCCATGGGATCAGTGACCACTCGAAGTGCCATAGGGGTGGAACCACACAAGCTCTTTGGAGGTCACAATTTGCCACAGATTGCTTCAGATGCTGGACAAGCAACTATAGGATTTAACATTTACCCTGCTGGATTTCGGACTTGCTTTTTTCCCAATCCTTGGTACCCTCCTGTTTGTAACTTTTGGAATGAAAATGTTTATCCTGTACACTTGCAGGTTGGAAGTGTTTAACTTTATTTTCATTTGTACAGGGGCTTACAGCTAAGGTTTGCTTTATATTTCAGAGACTTGGGACTTGAACTCTTCAGCAATGCTGAAACTGTTTCAGTGCTGAA
>RJWT010002857.1:0-38779 GCA_004365215.1 Cuniculus paca
TTCCCCTTCAGTGTGGCCTGGGTCTAATATAACACTAATAATGAATGGAATATGATAAAAGGGATGTGACATCATTTTTGTGATTGAGTATAAAATATTGTGATATTTGCCTTACTAGCAAACAGTCATGTTGGCTTCGATGAAGCAAGCTGCCATGGTGGGGAAGCCTTCTATCCAACCACAGGACCATATCACAGCAACAACCCTCTAAAGGAGTTGAGAAGTAAATCCTTGCACAGCTGAGACTACAGGTGAGACCACAGCCTCCCCTGACACCTGACTGCAGCCTTGTGAACAATTCTGGAGGAGCTGCGCCAGGACTGGGCTTCTGGACCACAGACACTGGGCAACAGGAAATGTTCCTGTTTTGAGCTTTGGGGTAATTTTTATGTAACAAGATATAACTAATACCAAAATAAAACAAAGAGCAACTGCTGTTGTGGTTGATGTGTGGGTCCTCTTTCTATGCTGTTTCTTGGTCTCAAGAGACAATCATTTGTTCCTATTGTAGATGTACCAAGTCTTCCCCTAAAGTCTTAAGTACTCTTTGGATAATGGTGTCATTTCCTTTATTTCACCAAACATTTCAGCAGTATGCAAATTAGAAGAAAAAAGTCAAAGTGAAAAATTTAAATGAGTAAGTTTTTTGTTGGTTATAAAAGACTTCTTTATCCTGTGGTATACACTCATTACAAAATAAACTGTGAATGTAACATTTTCTTTTTTCTTTCATTTTCTTTAATTGAGTAAATATAACTTCATATAACACATTCTATAACTTTGGCCTCATTTATCATGTAGATTATTAATATAAATCAATGCAACAATTGTGACTCTCACTTATACATTTGTTTCTCTTAAAATTTTGCGTATATTATGCATTTGATTTTACATTGTATTAATTGAGTCATACTGTAACTTACTCTGTTAGGATTTTTGTTGATAACAAGATAGGTAAGTGGAGTCTGATGGCATAAATCTGTAAGTGCAGCACTCTGGAAGGCTGAGGCAAGAAAATCACAAGTTCAAGCTCAGCCCAGTTAACTTAGCAATTTAGCAAGACCTTGTCTCAAAATAAAATAAAGTGGACTAAGGATGGAGCTTTGTGAAAAGTCCTAGGGTTCAGGTTGCAGGACAAGAAGGGGGTGGCATAGTCCTTTAATATAATTACTTAAAATATATATGATTTCAGTTACTTCTTGACTTACTCATTTTTTGTTTATCAAATATTTATCAAACAATTACTATGATGAGGCAACCTAAAAAACGAAAATCAAAGGTGAGATAGCAAGTGTCACTTGAAATAAAATGGTGAGCATTGAATTGCAGGCAAATAAAATTTTCTTGAAGTCTATTAAATTAAGACATAGTCTTGTTCCTGATGATAAATCTGCTGATTTTTAGTTGATAGATTTGTATACAATGATTTTACATAAAGATATTGAAATTAATTTTTTTTTAATGCCTGGCAATGGAACTCAGGACCTTGCACTTCCCAGGCAGACGCTGTGGTGCTGAGCTACATCTCCAGTCCAAATATTTTAATTTGTTAAACTCATTTCACCTAATTTCTTTAACTTTATAGAAAAAAAAAACCCTACATATGTAAAAACTTGTTATAAGATACAGGAAAAAATTAAGTTTTGATTTTCGTTAAAAAAGTTTAAATTGCATTTGTTGACATTAGTATAACTTCATACAATAATAAAATTTCATTTTAATTGTACATTTTCATCTAACTCTGAAAATATTTCCATTACATAAGTCATTGACTGTCAAATTGTTCATGGGGAGATAGTCACATCATAAAATACTTTGAACGTGAGAGAATGAGTGTGATTTTTCTGAGCCATTAAAACTGGAATATAAAATTTCTATTTATTTTTACCTTAATGTCCTGTTCCCACCCTTTTCTCCACTGTCTATTATGTGACTGGTCCTTAATATGTGTCACATCTACTCCTCTTAATTTTCCAAAAATAGCTATTAGCATGATAAATTCATTTTATAGGTGAGCAAACCAAAGGTCTGAAAGATTGTAAAATTACTGAAGGATACAGAGTTAAGTTAGTAGTAAAGTTGTGATTGAAACCTGGCTCTGTCTTGCTTCAGTCTGTTTCTTTCATATTTACGTTATATTGCCTATGGAGAATGGGTATAGCTGGTCTTTAAATCATTTGGTTTAGAAAGCTATGAAATTTCTGAGTAAAAGGCACAAAGATCTTGCAAAAATCTGTTGTTGATGTTATTCTACTGACCTACTGGCTGTGCAAAGGAGTTTTAAGATTACACTCACATGCGCACACAAAAAAATTTGTGTGACCTCGATCATAAATTCTTTAAGTTGATGGATAAGCACAAAACTTACATCTAAGAAAAAATCATCTCATATAAATATACAGGAAATAGGCCACAAACACAAGTTTCTTTTTGTAACAAGAGAATCATGAAATTACATGTCAGAATACCACCTGTATTTTTTGTCATGTTACAGGAAAATATAACTGTAAAAAAGAAATAAGTATAATAAAAAGCTTAAGATAGCTCCTGTAAGACAACTGAAATAATCAATTGTAGAGAGGAGTCTGGCCATGGTGGGGTGACAGGAACTTGGAAGGGCACAAAAGTTAA
Source organism: Cuniculus paca (assembly GCA_004365215.1). NCBI lineage: Eukaryota > Metazoa > Chordata > Mammalia > Rodentia > Cuniculidae > Cuniculus > Cuniculus paca. Next base: position 2,632 of record RJWT010002857.1, read on the forward strand.
CATTTTTCACCTTGTACATCTTCAAAGACAAATATGACCTCAAAACATAAAAACATTACACTGTATAAATCACTGTGCTGTCATTCATTTTTTAATGTCCTTTTTGTTGTCTTTGCAGCTTTGTTTTACCTGCAGACTGCTGAGAAACCAACAGTTAAAAAACTTCCAGGAATACTCTAGGAGGCGAAAAAATGTGATGACACTAAGCCAGAAGAGAAAGCTGATAGCAGAGGCCATAATGAGTTTTGTATAGATAAAGGGATAGAATATGAATGACAGAAAGATATTATGCATTTTCATTGAGAAGAGAAAAAACAGGGAAGGTCAAATCTAAGAAGGGTGCCCTATGGGCTTAGAAACACAAGAATGATTTTTTCAATGGAACAATTTTTGAAAATTAAAGATACTGCTAGGCAAGTTTTTCTTACAATGGTATAGGTTCAGTACTGCCCTGGAAAAGGAATAGCCTTTCAATGACCTTTACCAGACCATGATTAAAATTCAGTTTACCAGTTTTCCTATTATCTCTCAAGATATGTGTTAAATAATGATTCAACCCTAATCTGCCTTGACTTTTTTAACCTGGGAATTTCTGTTTTACAGTCCTCTGCCCATAGTCCTTCATGATGAAAAAAAAAAAAAATCAAAAGATATAGATGATCTTGACAGTCTCCTATGCAACAGAGCTGCTGGCTTCATTTAAATGGAAATGTGCATTTTCATGGAAATTCAGGCCTGTATTGATGAACAAAGATAAGCTGCCACTACTAAGTGGAATAATGATATACAAAGAAACTCCTAGATATCTGATATTAAAAAAGACAGTGCAATTTACAGTAAAGGACAAGGGGATTTTGAGGCTATCTAAATAGTCATACTGATAAATTAAGTTTTCTAATGTCTTGTTGTGGAGTAATTTGGATGGTTACAAAGCTGAAAGTCTTACAAAGAGGTTGTGGAAACAAGGTGAATAAAAGTATCTCTGATGAGTGACTTCATATGAAAAAATTAATGAGCATTTTTTTAAGTATTAGTTATGTAGTGAACATTGTTTAGTGACTGTATTAAGAAATATCATGGGTCTAATATAATATCATTTCTCACAGCCTTAATAAATTAATGTGTTTATGTTTATAATCATTTATTATAACTCATTTATGAGATATTTATTGTATACTGGGTCTTCCAACTAAAAACATGGAAAGAATTTGAAATCTTCCATGCCAAAAAAGCATCCAGGTCTTGTAGATTTTTGCCTGGTAATGAATTGTAGATTTATGTACTCCTTTCTGATCCTCAGGTTAGAGCTTTAATCCTGCCTGAATATCTCTTATCCCACCCCACCTCAGCCAAGTATCTATCCTGCCACTTAACTCATTTAATTTATATTTTCAAGGGAACTACCTAATGCACCCTGAGGATGCAGACATGGAGTATAAGAAACAGCCAATAGGTGGAGCAAAAAGAAACTAGGAGACATGACAAGTTTCTTTAAAGTTGGGCAACTAAACAGTTTGCAAATATGTAAGAGATGTTACATAACTACTAATTTTTCTACAATTGTCCACAAAAATTTTTCTACACTTTTTCTAAGTCCCAGTGATGTTAGAATTCAGAAAATGACACCTCAAACATGTCACTTTCAATGCCAGACTGAGGGATGCTAGAAGGGCCTCAGAAGGTTTCTCTGGTCTCCCACCCTCTTTTTACCCTGAAGCAATACACAGAAACCAGAATTCTTTCCCAAAGTGAATCATAGAAAGTAGATTTATTACTTTAACATTCTCCTGCTTTTCTACGTAGGTGCAGACCATGTAGAAATTCTCTGGCTGATGGTAGATCATAAAAGTCTCATTCTAGAGGGTTTTTACCTCATATGTATGAGCAAGGAATGCTACCCAGAGAGGCTAAGAAGAATCTGAACAGATAAGCCTTGCAAGATTCCCTCTTAGGTCTGTTACTATTCTATCACATTCCTTGGTCCAATCACATTTCTATATAGCTGCTGATCTGTTTTTATAAAAAATAAGCTTTCATTAATAGTTTCCTGTAGGTCTTTCAGTCTTCACTTCTGAAGGTTTCCAGGCTATGAAAAACTTTGATTAAATAAATTTGTTATGCTTTTCTCTTGTTAACTGGTCTTTTGTTATATGAATGTGGGTTGTGACCCTTAAGATAGGTAATCCAATTCCACCTTTATACTGACCAATGCTTTCTCCACACTGCTGCTGTGGGAAATGTGCATATACTCACAAGTTTTTTGTTTTTTCACACAAAAAGTTTCAGAATAAAACAACCTGAATGAGTTAATTAGTATTGAGTATTGACAAAAAGAGGAATAATAGGCTACAACAGCTTTGTCTCAGAAAGCACTTTCATTTTCAGATTTTTCTAAAGATGGATAGTAAAAGAACACTTAACACATTATTGAAAGTTGAAGTAGTGAAAGAAGAGGAAAGAAATAAAATAGACACTAATGCATAGAACTGACTACATAACTTAGGTATCTGACTTTTCCAAATGAGAAAAATCCCATTACAAGTGGAATTTAGGCAACAACTGGAATGTGATATTAAAATAGCATCATTAGTAGTTATTGCTTACTTTGGCACTATTTGTTAGGTTTTTATTTTTTGAGAAAAAATTTACACTTTGGTTAGGAAAAAAAAATCCCAAATACTGAGGAAAGGTTTAATTTCTTTATATTGTTTAAACTTCAGATACTTGACTTTATCTCTCAACATTATGATTTCACAAGCTGACATTTAATTTATGCACAAAAGGCTACAACAGAAAATGATTCTATGATGTCTATGTGCATATTGAATAATGCAGCAGGTAAGGACACATTGTGCAGTATGCAAGGGAAATTATTCAAGCTCCTCTCTTTGCTATTCTTCAGCTGTCCAAAGAGAAAAACCCCTAAACTAAATGAATATAATGCACTGACTATTTGCAATTATTCCTATTGAGGTGCTTTTTGCTCAGAAGAAGAGAGAATCTGGTTCTATTCCAGGTTCTTAATCTTCCTGATAAGGCAGCCTCTTTGCTTTGTATAGGACCCTTGTCTTAGCTTCCAGAGGGATGCCTGGCCATATAGAAGATGTGATGATCCACTGTGCACAGAGAATAGAATGAGGTCAGGAAGGACTCTCCCCAAAATCCCTGAAATTCTTGAGGTAGAGTTGGTATTCTGTGTACCTGAAAAACAGGTTTAGCTTCTTGGCCATATGACTAGTACAGTTACACCCACCCTTGAATTTGGAGGAGCCCTGTGATTGGTATAATGCTCTGCTGTTGCCATCTTAAAATTCTTAATTTTTTTAAACCAAGATATTGCCTTTTTATTTTTCACTGGGCTCTGCAAATTACATAGATTGACCTTCTATGAAACAGGGTTTGGAAAAGGACAAAGGATAACAAACTGCTTTCTTTTTGTTTTTGCAAAGACCTGACAACGGACTGCAACTATGCTGCAGCAACCATTATTCTGTTCCCTTCCAAGGATCACACATACACAGCATCTACAAGAGACCTGTAACTTCGGGATCCAGTCTCCCTCTCTATTTTAGGAAGACATGCTTTCTCACCCCTTCCTGTTGCTTTTTTAGCTGCATACAAAGTTGCCTTGTCAGTGATCATATGTAAGTGTGTCTATATAATGTATCTGAATCACTGAGATGTTAATAGATGTGTTTGCAGTTTTCAGTTTATTGCCTCAAAGACAAACTGAACTCTTTTTTTCTCTTATGGACTAGATGGCAGATGTGCTGGTGACTCAGCTTTGTCCATTCAGAGGAGGAAGATGTGCTATGCAAAGGCGATGCAAGAAATAAAGAATTGGGTCCTAAAAGATCTGAGTGAGAGCCCCTCTGACAGCATCAACTATATCACCTTGGGTCAAGGATTTAAAATCTTTATTCTGGAGACCTTTTGCTTTATCAGCTTAGCTCCTTTCCTAAATGATCTATAGCATAATATTTTACGTGGTAATTTATAATGCTTTGTATCCAGAATAGTTGGATAATAAAATTTATGGAATATTACTAATTTTTCCTCTAGTTAGGGAAAATTAGTAATTTACACTCAAATGATACATATATATATATATATATATATATATATATGTATGTATTCTTTTTTTTACTGGGAATTGAACTCAGGACCTTGTGCTCACCGGGCAGGCACTGTGCCACTGAGCTATGTCCTTGGCCTTACAAAACTATATTGAAACAAATTTTCCCTCAGTGATTCTCAGAACACCTCTTGGTCTCAAGACCATCAAAATCATCATTATGAATACTAATTAAAGTACAATATATGTCTGTAGATGTTGGGGCTTGAGTAAATGTATAACAACTCGATGGCAAGCTCCCAAAATTGCATTTCAAAATAAATTCCTGATGCACACTTTCAGTATAATTTCTCTTCACTGTGAAAGAAGACTATAGGATTTTGAAAATAACTTGCGATGGGGCTGGGGATTTAGCTCAGTGGCATAAGCACCTGCCTGGCAAGTGCGAGGTCCTGAGTTCAATCCCTGGTACCAAAAGAAAAAAAAAGAAAAAAGAAAAAGAAAATAACTTGTGAAATTGTTTGGAAACTGAATGGGGGCACCATAAAGAATAATATAACAGGACTGGGGATTTAGCTCATCAGCATAAGTGCCTGCCTGGTAAGCGTGAGTTTGTGAATTTGATCCCTGGAAAAGAATAACATAACAAACATAAGATAATTTCATTTCTTAAAAATTTTCAATCTCTGACACTGCCAAGATTTAAAATATTGCACTGATAATACATTTTCAAATTCATTATGGGATCATATGTTCAAAACTCTAGATTTTACATTTACCTGCCCCAATCACTCTTTCAATGCGAATTCTTGAAGGATCAATCTCTTTCGCAAATTCATGGACTGCTAGAGATGGGTCTTCATAGGTATCTGGATCAATGTAAGTTTTAATTCCTGGGAAGCGTACTGCAATACAAATAAAAAACTGATTTAGCCTAGAGTATTGTAAAATTTATACATTTTGTGAATGTTTATAGGAGTGACATATGTAAGTAGTCAGTCTAGCTACATATTCAAATTCCTCTTTCCCTACTACCCTGTCTCATCCATCCCCTCTATAAAACTTGGACTACATGCGATCAAACACTTAACTTACCTTGAAGTTAATTTAAAATTATTAGTTCCATAGAAAGTGAGCTGACAAGCTACACAAAATACATATTTTATTTCTCTAAAAATCAGCTTACTCATCCATTAAAAGATCCAAACACTTCACATCTGATTTAGCTAAGGAAACGCGGAAAATGAGGTATAAGCTTCACCCCAAAATTAGTCAGCAATTTAGAGTTCCCCTTGCATCCTTCATATTCACAGGCACTAGATTTTCCTGGTCTCAAACCCTGGTACTGTAGTTCCACCACCCCTTCCCAGAGGCTCTCCTAGAGTAAAGAGCAAAACGTGTGGTGTACATACAGGGAAGGCCATTTCAGAGAGTGGCCCTTTTCTGTGCTCTCCTAGTTGCTTACATGGTCAAACCTAGAAAGCTGAGCTCATCTATAATGCTAGGAAGGATGAAAATCCAAGTCCCAAATTTTGCCATGGGCTATGTAGCTGCTGCTGCTTTTCCTAGTGGAGCCATCTCTGCTAGTGCTCACAGTTTAAGGGGCGGCTGAGACAAAAAGTCGAGATCCTTAGGAAACAGGAATATATGGTTGCCTGTTCATTTGTGAGTATCAGCACAAGTTACACTGCAAATATTCTTGTTTTTCACCTCAATTCCTGTTTACTACTTTAGATTGCTAGTGTGTGGAGTGCAGATCATTTCAGTTCACTTTTTGATATTGCCAAATTTCTCAGACATAGTTTTATAGGTAATAAGAGCACAACCTTTACTGAATATGAATTCGTATGGGTTAGGTGGTCAATGCTACATTTATTGCAGAAGGCATGATATCTGCTTCATAGAAATAGAAAGCCACACTAATCCAAAGTTAAGTGTTGTTTGGGTCTCCTTAGAAATATGCTTTTGAAAGAAAATTTCAAAAATGAACAGAAATATCATAAATGTAGAGTAGGTGATGCAATGCCCATTATTGGCAGTAATTTGATTCATTAATTCTTCTATGCTCATTGCCTTCATTTATCAAATTCTGCTTCCTGTCTTCTTAGTGCTTGATCTGCATGAGAACACTAGTATTTTCAACATAGCATCAGAAAAAGCATGTTTCCAGGTATACTTATCCTGACACTGATTCTAACATGCTGTACTTTTCTTCATTTTTCAAAGTTTAGGTTGCAGGAACGAGGAAAAGAGAACTGAGAAACTGTACCTCTGTTTTTTATGCCATTTGATAGATTTTTAACTTAATAAGAGTTGTGATTTCATATTGAGTTCTATAAGCTCAAATCTAGCAGCTACTAGTAGATGACTAGTTGCGTTTAATCAGATAAAGGGACATGGTGAAAAGAGAGGCACAGATAGTAACAAGTGTCATTTACTAATGCATAGAGTTTTGATAAGCAATTCAGTTACCTAAAGTGATAAGTTTCTGCAGAACAAACCATTTAGTAACACTTTCTTTTTTATAAACAAACTCTGTGCATGATAGGGAAAAATGTCCAGGTTTAGTTTTAATTTTGAATGTATCATTGCTCAATTTCATTTATCTTTGTCTTCTTAAACATCAGTTTGCTTTTTTGGGGGGGGCCTTTGCTGCTTCACGTGATTTTTTTGATTGCTTTTTTCTGAGCCCATCTGGTTTAGTTCATGCTAAACTGCTACCTAGAACAAAGATCAGAAGATCATAAATACCTCAAGAGTATCTTTTCCTTCAGTACCAAATGCCCTGCAGCCTATCTTAAAGTTGCCCAGCATAAGTCATCTGTCCAGGTGTCTGGGTCTAGGTTTCTGCAACCTGTTTTATAGAATTTCCAGACCATCCTATGCTAAGCATTGGTCGTCTGAGCTCTGTCTGTATGGTAGGACTCATATTTGCTTTACAACACAACAGTGATGGAGAGTTCTGCACATTGTGTGCCTCAGCCCTACCCTCCATCGTCTGAGTCAGAACCTTGGGGACTAGGGGTGAAATATTATAATGCAGATAGTCCTTGGACAACTCCTTAACCATAGGAGTCTTAGAAAGAGCTCTAGACCATCCCACTGATTTGTAAGATCCTTACTTAAATCCTTTCCCTCCCTTGGAGAGTGGTGTGGATTGGAAAGTCCCTTATACCTTTTGCTTAATAGGCAATAAATGATGAGTTTAAACAGTTAAACAAGTTGTTTCATGTATCGTCTCTGTGCTGTGGTTAATTAGTGGACATCCCTTTCTGTTAATTCAGTGACTCACTGATACAGAACCTGTCTTGGCAAAGTAGTTTGCAATTTGGAGGTGGAGGTGGAAGTGGAGGTGGGTGTTAGGGAGGAGAGGATGGCAATTATCAAACCAACTATAGTGGTAATTATAGCTTGCTCGGGAAGAGATCTTCAAACGAATATAACCTTGTAGTCAGCGCAAGAATTTCATACATATTCTAAGAGTTAAAGAGCTGATACTCTTTTTTTAGTGTTAACGAATTGTAAATTGCTTTGTTATATGTTTCAAATGACAGTCCTTACAAGAAGAAATAAAGTTTCCTTCGATCTCTCTATATCTAATGCTCTGCTAAATAAAACCAACTCATGTTCTGGAACCATTATGAATGGTAAATTGCAAGATATAATCAGTCGCCACGTATTTTTAGTCATCACATATTATTCAATCTCTTGTATTTTCTAGCAAGCAGAATTGAGAAAAAGGTAATGAGAAGCAGGTGCAATTTCTACAAGCAAACCGGGAAGCGGATGAAAGCTTTAACACTGAAAGGTTGGAAGTACTTTTTTTTTCATTCTCAACTCAATAGATACAATTTGAAATGAACTCCTGAAGTGGTGAGGAATATAAAATAGTAATGGAAAAAAGTCACCGCATTACTTACAATGCCCATTCTGTAAGTGGTTTCTTCTCTTCTCTTCTGACTTCATTTTCGCCTTTATATACCAGTGACACCTTTTGTAGAAGTAAACAGAAATTTATTTTAATAATTATGCAAGAAAAGAACTAAAATCACTTAAAATATATATCATCTGTGGAGAAAGTCATAAAGACAAATTTAAGACTTTTGTAATGTGAAAATATTCCACAGAAAATTTTTGATGCATATCAAAATTAGTTCCAGATACAAATAAAATACTGTCAAATAGATTGATCCAAAAGGTAGAAATCTTACAAACTATTATACAATCAGCTGTAACTATCATTTCCTTGATTATATAACTTCTAATGGCCAGAGTTGGTAAAAAGAACTAAAAATCAAAACAAAAATTTGATTTTGTGTCAGAATCTCAGAAATTTAGAAAATGGTCTTTCATTTTTAGTGCAAAATGGCATGAAGTTTCTTAATGTTTGAAATTTGGTAGGGGAATATTCTATTCTCTTGCTGGATAACTGGGCTTATGATTTCTTCAACATGAAGAAATTTACCAATATCTATATGATTTGACAATTCATAAACTTGCTAATTTCTACTGGCCAAACAGAATACATCTGCAGTGTACACTACAATTGTTGAGTGAGTTTTGCTTCAACTTCTATGACAATTCGAACATTGATTGAAAAACATGGTTTTCATAGAATAATATCAGTGAATGCTCATCTATCAAAGTGCATAAGAGATACACCAAAGTGAGTTTTAAAAATCTTGCATAATTTAAATAGTTCTCTCCAATATGTAGAATGTTAAGGCAGTTGCTGATGTCATATAAATTGGCAAACATAGAAATTGAAAACTGAAAATAATTTATTTCAAATTTTCCTTTATCATTAAATTTTCTTCATAAGTGGTATTTAGACTCTCCAAAAATTTCAAGTAAAGATAAAATTTGAGTCTTTCTCTCAAATTATTAGATCCAACTTATTGAGCCACAACAACTGAAATGTTTTGTCATCCTCGCAATGCTATAGCATTCTGTTATCTTGATAAAATGCTTAATACTTACATATACTATTTAAATAATTGTTTACTAAAATACAATATGAGAAAATAAGTCCTTAACTTCATGTTTACAAGTGTTTACAAGATTGTAAATAAACATATATTACATCTAATTTTGCTACATACTGAATCACTGAAAATCAACTTCTATGAGTGGATGTCTTTTTTTTTTTTCCTGTTGGTGATAAAACTACTGTTAAAGTACCCTAAACTTACAAGAAACTTGGCAACTGGGAAAGAATCTTTCTGAATAAAAATTAACCACCATATTTAAATTATCATAGTTGATTTAACATGGTATAATTTGTGTCTTTGGAGTTAAGATCACTGTATAGGGCTCTCTTATACTTTAAGAGCTGGACAAGTTTCCTGGGCTCTAGAGTGGGCTGTCTGTAAATTAGGCACAATTTCTTTATTGATGGGGTATTATCCAGTTAACACTGCTTAAAAATTCATACACATGGGCAACATCCTATTACAAGGGAATAAAGTTTACTACAAGGTTATTAAAACATAGCAATACACAAAATACATGTCTTTTGACCTTCGTCTTCTCTCTCTCTTTTTCTGGCAATAAAGATTGAATATAGGTCTTCACATTACATATACTAGGTAAGTGCTCTACCACTGAGCTATATTCCTAGAGCATTTAAAATTTTTATTTCAGGAGAATATCTAGCTAACTTGCCCTGGCTGGTCATGAACTTGTGATTCTCCTGCCTTGGCTTCCCAAATAGCTGAGATTATAAACACAGTATACGCCAACACATCAGGGTGCAACTTGACTCTCTAAAATCTAATCAAACTGTTGTTATGACTTTACATGCTCTTATTTTCTGTTTTCTTTTTTCCAGATGTGAGCCTTTTATCTCCCCAAAATTTTCTGTGATTCCCCCACCCCCATACACCACTACTGTCTTCTGATCCTTCTCCTTGAAGAGAGTTCCAGATGGGATAAGAATTTTAACACTTTTTCAGCAAATAAAATAAAACAAAATAAAATAGGCCTTCACCAAGATACATAGTTTCTTTGTTTTTATAACCAGTTGACTCCTACTACTGATTAGACTATGTTTGGTATTTTAAGCTATAGAATCAAATATTGTGCCGGGCGTGGTGGCTCACGCCTGTAATCACAGCACTCGGGAGGCTGAGATAGGCGGATCGTTGTGAGTTCGAGACCAGCCTGGGCTACAAAGTGAGCTCAAGGCCAGCCTGAACAGCATAGTGAGACCCTGTCTCAAAAACAGGGCTGGGGATCTAGCTCAGCCGTCTAAGCACCTGCCCGGTAAGTGCAAGGTCGTGAGTTCAATCCCCGGTGCCACAAAAACAAAAAACAAAACAAAAAACAAAACAAAACAAAAAAAGAAATCAAATATTTTGTCTTCAACAGATCCTGAGACTATTTCTATTATTTCTATGAGCATTGGTGTGTCTGTTTCTATAGCTAAACTTTTAAACAAAGTATAGTGGTCAACATGCCCCCTTTACAATTCATTTAATTAAATAATCAAAATTTTCAATTTCACCTCTTTAAAATATTTATTTTTTGTTCCTTGATAAGTTCTGTAAAAGTAGGTTTGTTTAAAGAAAATTTTAACAGATGGCAGTCGCATTTTGTCAGGATTTACGCTTGATAAGTGCAGCCTGAGTACTAGTCAGTTTATTGGTCTATAGCTTGTAATCTGGTGTCAAATTGGTAGATAAAATTTTTTCTATATGCATGTCATAGTTTAAAACTCAATGGGTTTAGCAGTATTTTGCATACCACTAGATAAGCCTGTTCTGTATTTCACTGTGATCTTAAATGAATTTTAATAAAATATAGGTACCTAAGCAGAATTGTAAAAGTGAATAAAACTATGGCTGATTATAGTTTAATGAACTATTGCCCCAGAATGCACCTCCTTTTTGTTTCTGTTTATTTACTAGATATCAGAGTTTTCTAGTAGGGTTTGTATACTTTAGCCAAAATTAACATGGATGCATATAATTCGACTGGCATTTTTCACTGTAGCTTTAAATCATGACATTAGTATTTTGTAGTACATACATTTACGTATTATCTAGAAGTCATAAGGTACTTTTTGTGTCTATTAATATGTAAGAAGCATACAATTTCTCTTTAGAGAAATAATCTGACGGAAGTCTTGGCCAAATAGGGTAAAGTAAGAAATACTAGTTAAGTTTTAAAACAATTTCCTACACATTATCTTTGTTCTCCTAAATCATCACAATCTCGCTCACAGTAATCCTCCAATATATTTAAGAGTCAATAAATGGTTTTAATATATTATCATACCAAGCCTATGTAAAAAGAGAAAGCAAAGGTTCAGATGGGTGAAACACTTCTACTAATCAGGATTCAAATCTTGTTATTGTGGTCTGTTGAATTTGTCATTACTTTAAAGTTTCATCCATATTACCCTAGAGTGGTGAAATACTAGATTTATAAGACCAATTAATTAAACGCTAATTAGAGAGTTTCAGTATCTAATTGATAAAAACATCAATCTTTATACAACACTAAGTTTTTAAAGATGCAATACAATTTGTTCTAAGAAAAGTCTTTTTAGTAGTATAATCTGATTATAGTAAAGAAAAAATTCAGAAGTAACTCACTGATAACAAATTTTTGATTCACAATTTTCAAACTGTATTTACCCAGTGTTTCAATGCGTCCATCTGCAGGGACTTGCTGATGTCTATGACTAACGAGGGGTTTAAGCTGCAATGTAAAGTTGACACTCAGCCCAGAATCCAGCCAGCCTCCCACTCTGAGATGCGCTTTTGGAAGGTTAGAGCATTTGAATACACAGTGTATAAAAAAAGAAGTTATTCACAAATCTTGGAAAAATCTGGTATGTTTCAGTTACCTCCCAGTGATTAAGAAGAACAAAGTGAGGATGACGAGGAGAGTGAATCCCCCAACGGCTGCAGTGGCGATCACGAGAATCTGCCCTTGTTCTGCCGCCATGTCAGAAGCTGAAACACAGACGTCACATTAAAATTTCCCTGGTGACATTTTGCTACCAAAATTAGGTTACAACATAGGGAAACCAAGACCCCAACATATTTGGCCTTTATTTCACTACTCGGCAGGTAGGATGCTAACCCAAAATAAATATGCTTTGTCTCATAATTGAGGTCACAACATAAACATTTCTTTTTTCTTACAAAAGTATAATAAACAGATTCTTGATAACCTATATTTTGAAATGAAGGGTGTGTCACAAAATTAAATTAACAGACTAGTGGATTTTGTTTTACATAATTGCTCATTTTATTTCCTCTAAAACAACTTTGTCAACAAAAAGGCTTTACAGGTTTGGGGTCTGTGAAGAATGACTTTCTATAGATTTCATGGAACTAAATTCGAACATGAAAATTCCAAATTCTCAACTCCACAGCAGATGCTGAGATACAATAGGCACCAAGATATTAGGCAGTGATTTGAAAAATGGCATTTTAAAGGTCCATTTCTTTAGAAATAAAAGACCAGATAACATGGAAACAATATGCTACATTGTTCAGAGACTGTTTATCTATATACATCCAGTTCTGGAGATCAAACCCAGGATATTGCACATGCAAGGCAAGAAAAATGTATCTTAAATTTCCAGGGGCTTCACATTGCACTAATTTTCCAAGAATTTTAAAAATATATTAATTCTATTAAGTTATTAATATTTCTTGATTTTTGCATTGCTGAGGCTTTAATGAGATATAATTTTTATTAAATAGAATGGAAAATTGGTTCAGAATACAGGTAAGGAAATGGAAGCATAGAGAAGTTGAAGAACTTGCTCTCATAGGGCTAAAACAGAATCTAGGTCTCCAATTTTTTTCTTATACTCTAGTTTGTGATAATAAGTCTATATCAATATTCTGTACTATTAAATCAGTAATATCTTTCAGTACCACTTGAAGAAAGCCTGTATTAAAATTCTGATTGCTACAGAACAGTGACGGCGAACTTTTTTGAGCTTTCATTGACACAAACAGTCCACTGTGACACATGTGCCCTAGGTTTGCCACCTGTGCTATAGATAATATCCATCGATCTCAGCAATCATAGAGAGCAAACTGGATCAGAGAAAATCATTTGCCAAAAAATGTGTACATCAGGAAAAAATTTGTATAAATGTTTAACAGTAACTTTATTGTCGTGAGATTAATGTAAGTAAACTTTGACCTCTACAAAGAAGTGCTCAGAATAGTGGCCATTAACTTCTAAAAACTGATTAGTACAGTGAACTGTTGAAGTGTGTATACATTTTCTTGGCGGACTCTGTATACAATCAAAAAGAAAACTATGTAATTTTGTGCCATAAACATTATTAAACTTGGGCATTTCAAGGCTTCCATAGAAACTGGTCTTTTTGTGGGAATTAAGTATGTACTATTTAAGTATATAAGTACTGCTCAATTATTAATTAAGGATGTAATGTATGTGTAAATATATATCTAGAACTAAAACATCCTCATGAAAATGATATATCCACTAGAAAATATAGGAACCTTAAATGTGATTGTTGAGTCAATAAGAAACCAGTCACAGCAAAGACTTTTAAAGAAATCTTAATGTAAATAAAAACAAATCATTTTCCACTAAAAGAAACTTATTAAACCTTGTAATTATATTTTGGTTATTATGATTTAGTCAAGATATTTTCAGGCAATTTATTACAGTGTTGAGTTTTAGCTCATAATCTGTGCAGAGATAAATTAAATAGCTGCATCTTATCCAGTAAGTAATGTACTGAAGCATTTTTATTAGGTCTTGACTGCATTTTCTAATCTTTAAAATATCACTGATATCTTGGGAATTAGTGTTCTGCTATAAAATGTCACATTTTCTCACTGAAAATTATTAAATAACAAATTTTAAAAAACTGATGTTATAGAAAATAACATTAAAATTTGAAGATAAGAAGATGGAATTTAAAAAAGGAAACATTTACATAGAAACCATCGTGTTTATAAGATATATAATATAGTTTGTGAGTTTTACATCTGGAGCATGTATTTTCACAGTAGTCAGGTAGCTAGTAATTCATTGAGACCATATATTCAAAGCGCAGATGGGAAATAAGATTACGTAATTCAGTGCCCTTTGAAAATCAGATTACATTGTTATAGAAAATTTTGTTGACTTCAATAATTATTACACTAATAATTATTAATGTAATAATTTTACTAATATGTCTTCTTTCACCTAGTTGTGATTAAATGCATATATACTTTTCTTTAAAATTTTAATTGACAACAGAATATTAAATTGTGACATTTTGAAAAATAAACATTCCTTTATAATTGTTTTTTAGATTTCTATACTAGGGATCCTAAATACTGCTCTGGGAGAATAAAATATACAAATAACCATCAATTGAAAGTAAGATTGTTTAATAAAGCACATAAAGGATACCCCTGATGAGGCTGGAATGATTTGAAAAATATAAATAAGAACATCTCCTTTATCAACAACTACTATGATTTATTTAATACTAGATTTTATTCCTAGCACAAGGCATAGAGTTTCAAATTCATTATCAGAAGGTTTTGACAGGTAGGGCCTATTGTTCCTAGTTTAAGTGACTGCGTCACTTGCATAAATTCACACATACTGTACACAGAAAGTTGGCAGTCCAACTCTGATTGCCTTTCTCCAAGCCCATGCTATTGCTGTATTTGAGCCACTATTCAATCTACTTTTACACACGGCTCTTTTGTTGTCCTAGCACAATCATAGCCTTATATGGCCTTGGTTTCATATCAGTAATTTTAGAATGTTGCAGTAAATATTCTTCTCCCAATCATTTAGAGTAATTTTATGTTATGGGCCACAAGTACTGGAAGAAATAAGATTTGCCACATGGAAATAAGGGAAGTACCCAGGACCTGTGCTGCAGTCCTTGATTCTGATGAATTTCTGCCTTTTATCATGTTAGTATTTGTCCCTCACAGAGCTCTGACTTTACCTCAGAATAAACTCCGGGGATCTTAACTTTGTTAATAAAGGGTCTCTACAAATGTCTCTTACATATGTCTCCAGTCCTATCACATCATTCTCTAACCATGATGAACTTCTTTTAGTGACTTGTGTGAGCCAAACTTTCTCTAGTGGTCAATTTCTCTCCAGTCCTACTTTATGAATATAACATCATATGGAAAGTTCTTTTCAGGTTGTTTATTTCGTTGGTCCACTATACTGATAGATCTTTACCTCTACAAAGAAAAGGATCATAGTTTATTGAAAATACTTTTTTTGGTAATCTGTCTCTTCTATTAGAATTCAAATTCCATTAGGGAAGGAAATGTATTCATTATGTTATTTGTAGTGAAATGAATGGTGATATTCTCTCTTCATTCCCTCAAAACAGGAATTTACACATGTAAATAAATATCTTAGTTATTCTAGGCTATACACATGGTCCCAAATCCAATGACATGTGTCTTTATAGGACAAAGAAGGGAAGAGAAAGAGGAGAAGGTCATGTAAAGCCAGAGGCAGAGACGGGACTTATGTAGCCAAAAGTCTAAGAACATTTGGAGACACCAGAAGCCTAAGAACATCTGGAGACACCAGAAGAGACATGGAAGAATTCTCGCTTAGAGTCTTTGGAGGGTGCATGTTTTGGGATCCAAAACTGTGCTCTGTTGTTTTATGCCACCTAGTTTGTCATAATTTGCTACAATAATCCTAGTAAACTAATATAGTGTCTAGCCTATGGGACTTGATACAACATAGAATTAGTACATTTTTTTTGAGTGAATGAATTGAAGACTAATTATTTGCACTAGTTGATTTTCAGTGGATGGTTATTCTAGGACTTATCCACATCTCCACCTTCTCCTAATGTTTGAGGAAGACTCACCTTCAATATATGTATACAGTGAACATGAAAAGCATATATCCAACATTCATCAGAAGAATTCAATTATTCTGTGTACAACACTTTCTGGAAGACAGCAGCTACGGGAAATTCACACTTTTATATTTTCCAAACTAAGTAAGTTAAGCTCAGAAATATGAACCTAGGGTTAAGAATTAATTAATTCAATAAATATTTATTGAGCATCTATCACATACCAGCCACTGTAGTAAACACTGGGCTTACAGTGATAAGCAAGACAGACAGAGTTACTGTGCACTGAACAGCACTAGACAACTTGGAAAAATATATGTAATATGTTTAAAAGGAGGAGGAGATAGAGAAAGTGATGATGTTTGCTAAAGCTGTAAATACTTTGATTCATTTCAATAGACACTTAGATGAACCATTTGTTATATACCACGTATATTTAATAAAAATATATAAAACCGTAAATTCCTCCAGTACTTGTCTGGAGCACTATTAATTTGTTACTTGTTCTTAAAAACAAAAACAAAAACAAAAACAAAAACAAAAACACAATGAAGTCCATGGTAAGAAATGAAATATATTTAGGACTAGCTGATAGGAAATGTACTTTTTTTAGTAGAAGAGGTTGTGTTCTTTAACAAAAATAAGCATATTAAAATGATCTATTTTGCTTTATGGTTTTGGTACTTTTTAGTACACTTCCTTAAGAGGGAGCAATTGTCCAAAAACTGGTGCAAAATTGTTACTAAGCAAGGATTTATCACCTTGCTAATGCTTGGCATAAGTTAGAATGACATTATTAACTGAGGTTTGCTTTAGTTATTTCTATTTAGAGAGAAAACATAAAGTTCTTTGCTTGGAATAAAAATACTTACAAAAAATAGATATCATTTCTTTAGGAAAGTGTGTGAAAAAAGCAATTTGTCTATTTTTAACCAGAGCTTTCTTCTGTGGAGGCATATGATTTTGTCTTCCTGTCTGTAATCAAGATTATTCTAGTTTATATTTACATTTCAAAGTAAAATCTGTTATTTGTATTCTGTGTTACTTCCTGTGAAATAGCTTTTTAAAGTTAACTCTTCTGTTACGAACAACTTTTTAAAGTTATTGGAGGCACCAGTAACATGAATCTTTCAATAAGATATTTTTAAAAAATGCTGCCCAGTGAAGCAAATTGTCTTCAACATTTTACCAAAATTATGTATTTTTGTACACCCTAAATATCAGCAAATAAATGGATTATCAGTACCAGTAATTAATTTTAGTTCCTTGGCAGCCAAAAGAGGTAAATTGTCCTCTCAGGTCATGTCTTGCAAGACACACAGCAAAGAAACCTTATGTGAAATTTTGTAAGATACACACACACTATTTAATACTGTTTACTATAATATACACACACTAATACTATTTAATATGGATACTGTTGAATATGTATACTGTTTAATCTGAACGATCTCAACAACACATGCTCTGGTAGAGAGCTATAAGAGGTACAAATAAAAGCTAAGGAAATATTTCCCTTAGAAGAAAATACACTTCTAACTTTGAAGAAGATATTATGTTGGCCATATGGTCTTAAAAGCATGGCATCATCTTTGATTTTTCTACAACTGTCAGTCCAAAACAAAGTTTTTCATCATACCTTATTTCATACAATGTTCACTATCATTAGCACATCCTAATGTCAAGCTTAAGTCCAACATGATTAGATCAATTTTCTGATTTTCTACTGAGCTGCCTTTCCACAGTGTCTCTTTCCAATCCTTCTCACATTAGGTAGTTCAATAATTATTTTTCCAAATAATATTTTAAAATATTCAGAATGTTTTTCATTGTCTAGAGAGTAAAATCGTCCCTTCCTAGTGGATAATGCATTTTGAGAGATGTCTACATGTACAATTTTGGAGTCAGCCATCATATAATTCTTTCCTCTGCTCTCCAGTTGATCATTGATTCTGTCACTTTTACCTTCTAAGTATTCCTAAGATTCATCCCTATTCTTTCTAATTTCTACTGCTATTGTCTTTATTCAGGTACACATCACATTTGCTTGGAATTAGCTAGAGAGCAGCCTCAAATATGTGAAATGCAGTTGACCAACAGCAAGTAAGATTAAAAAATAAGAAAAGATATTCTAAATAGACATCTAGCTGGTAGTCTCATATTAAGAATGCACAGTTTACTCCACAATAGAGCTTCAGACATATTTATTGATTCACAAATTCATAAACAGTACAATAGCAACAGATTAGAAGTTAGATTGTGGTGGGAGAGATAGCTAAAGGAAAAGAGCTGAATAGATGTGCATCCTGCAAGGTAGACAGAGGTGAGAGGCACTATTTTACACTCCCACTAGCAATGTAGAAGAGCTCTGTTTTCCCCACAACCTTATTAGCATCTTTTATTATTTGATTTCATGCTGATAGTCATTTTTTCTGGAGTAAGATGGTATTTCAGTGTTATTTTAATTTGCGTTTCTCTAATGACCGGCAACGTTGAACATCTTTTCATGTATTTCTTGGCCAATTTTATTTCTACTGAGAAGTGTTACTCATTTTGATTTGCCCATTTTTTGATTAGTTCTTTTATTTGAGGGGAGGTCTAATTTTTTTGAGTTCTTTATATAGTAGTCCTGTATCCGAGGAATAGCTGGAAAAATCTATTTCCCATTTGCTGATTCCCAGAATTATTTCTTGTACCACTGGGGTTCTGTTTAGAAAATCTTTGCCTAAGCCAATGTCTTTCAGAAGATTAACTGTTTCTGTTTTAACTTAATGAGGACACCTTCATAACCATGTTTATAGCGGGACAATTAATAATAGCTAAATCTTGGAAATGGCCTATATGCTTATTAATAAATGAATAAAGAAAATTGGTTATTTATATACAAAGAGGCATTAACAGGTGAATTGATGCACCTTGAGACCAAAATACTAAGTGAAATAAGTCAGACACACAAGATTAGGTCATATGGTTTCTCTTACCCCAGATAATAAAAATGTATATCTATATAGGATATGTATGTAGTAAAATAGAAGACAGACAAATAGGAAGTAGGGGAGATCTTTTTCAAATGGATGGTGTAAGAAGAGACAGAGGTGGGAGAGGGAGTGAAGAGAAAGGGAATAGAAAGAAAAAAGAATTAAGAGAAAAAATAAAAATAGAGCTTTTGCAAATAGGAAGAGGACCAAGATTTAGAAGGAACGGGGAGGGAAAGGAAAGGCAGGGGAAATGAAACTTGGATGTATTTTACACAAGTACCAACTCCCCATAATAAATGCCAACATTATGTACTGCAAATGTACTAATAAAAAATAAGTGAGAGGCAAACTGAATATATGACGAAAAATTGTATAATCTAGTCAGGAGTCAGATGTTAAAATCAACAGCCCTACAAAATTTAAGAAGCAACAAAAGATTTATTGTTATAACTTAATAGACTTACATGACCATTCCAGTTCAATTTAAAAATACTAAGTCCAAGATATTTAAAAGGGCAAAAGTTTGTGCAAGCATGATTAGAAAAACATTTCTTTTCAAGCATTCAAAAGTTATAAACATAATGCTGTTAGGATGAAAGCCCTGGATGAAAACTTCATCAAAAATGATTCATTTTCTGAAGGTATCAGTTGTTCGGCACATCTCCACTACACGTGAGTTTCTCAAGGAAAGAAATAATACCTTTTATCTTTCTGTGTAACAAGGGATTAACATAATGCCGTGCACGGTATTGGTATTAACAAATGTATGTTACTTGCGAAAAAAATAAAAAGTTCATTTCAGCTATTACACATAAAGATAAAATCTCTCACTAAGAAACAGTTTTCTTCTTTGATTTACATGCAATGCTAAACACATCCAAGTTTCACAAACAATTCCTTACATATTTATTTTCTGAAATTTAATATTTAGTGACAAGTTAGGAGAAAATAGCAAATCTATTTTTTCCCTAAATATCTCTGCTTAATTTTTAAGTGAAGTGTATATTTAGAGGAAGAGATATAAACATAATAAACTTTATTGACATCTTTCTTTTAAGCTCATTCAATATCTGTACCATCTGTAAACACTGAAAATATCTCTAAAATTAGAAATCAAAGAGAATGACAAGACAGTCTCTGTTCCACTCAAGTAAGTTAATTACTAAATTCTAAGCTGATCAAAACCTTATAGATTATCTTGGTGAAGCAGAAAACTTTAACAGGGGCTATGTGTTTGTTCAGAAAGTGATTTCATAGTGGCTGTGTCTCTACTACTCTATACTATTCCACCAACAATGCAATTCAGTAGTCAAACCTGCATTACACTGGAACACCAAAGATCGCAAGATTGATTTTTCCTGATGACCTAAACTCATTTATAAGAAAAATGTCAACAATACATGATTAGTTGGAAAATGTGAGTTTGGTACAACTGCATGTAGAGGCATAAGCCAAAGCAGATATGCAGCACGATAAAACTCTCCTTCCTTTCTGTCTTCCTTCCTTTTTTCCTTCCTTCCTTGCTCCCTCCCTTTTTCTTCCTTTCCCCTTCTTTCTTTTCTTTTCCATTTTTCCTTTCTCCTTTTCCTCCCTCCCTCCTCCTTTCCTCCCATATTTCCTCTTTCTTTCAAGAGATGCTCATTAAGGAGTGGTTAAAATGTCCTGACATAGATAGGCTTCATATGACAAATTTCAAAAACGAAAAAGTGTTCGAGGCATGTAAACAATGGGAACTATTGTCAACATTCTAAATGTGAAGCATTTAACTTGTAATTGTCAATGTTTCATGCTGTTACTGGCAGTTGAAGTAGGTCTTTGAGAACATTGTTACGATTGAAAAATCTGTCTCCAGGCACACACACACGCACATATTTTATCGTTTTTTTAATGTAGAATAGGATTTCTTAATGAATTTCACAAATTCCACAGATCACTGGCCTAGAACTGGTGAGTCTCATTTTTAATACTATTCATCATGTGCCATAATATTAATAATGAGTAGCTGTGTATTGATAAGCATATTTATGTCTTAAGGTAAACAGTTTTATAATTGAATGTCTAACATTAGAGATCACAAGGGTAAGGTTAACAAATACAAAGATTTAAATGCATTCTATTTTTCATGGAAAATGTTTAAATAAAGTAATTTCATATTAAAAAAATACTTTGGCTTATTTAGAAAAAGTTCCAGAACCATCCTTGAGGAAATTCTCATTCACTGATTGCTTTTCACTCAGAAGTAACAAAAATATCCATTCTCGAGAATGTGCTAAAAAAGTGTACAGAGCATGGGGAGATGAAAACTCAGGTCTGGTTCCCATCATCATAGAACTGTTTCTTTAGTGATGTAGGTAGATAAATAAACCTTAATTTTAATATGGTAAAATTATTTCTAATATGTAGGTATGAGTGAGAGTCAAAAGGAAAGAGTGAGAAAATGATAATTTTGATAGAAAGAGGTAAGAGTGGGAGAATAATTTTTGACAGAAAGAAGTAAAGGAGAATTTGTAAAGGAGTTGATTCTTAGGCTAAATCTAGGAAGATAAGAAAATTTCAAGGAACCCAGCAGTAAGTCAACTGGGACATTCTAATTGGAAGAAACAGTATCACAAATACTGCATACTTACAAAGAAGCATGACATCTTTAAGAGTTGTTTGTATATACTTTGAGATATCTGAGACATAGGCCAAAATGCACAAGAAAATGTTGGAAGGAATAGACTGGAAAATTTATAGTGACACCTGTCAGCATGCTTGTGTTTTCTGTAAGGGACTGTTAATGATTAGGTTCAAGAGTAGAGTAGAAGGAAATGTTACTTTACACATAATTGCAATTTTTATTGGAGATATAAAATGTTGAAAATTCATGAGAAGGCTCTACTTGATGATATGTTAAACAGACAAGAAGATAGAACCAAGACTGAGAAATTATTGATGATCTAGTTGGACAGTTTGGATTTGGATTGAATATCATAATATCCTTTTACCTTTCAGATGAATGAGCAATAAAATTCCATTTTTCATTAAGTGAGCTGAGTTTTTCTCACTAAAAACTGAAAGCCCTATAATAAACTAAGAGTAGAAAGAATTTGATTTTATGTATATCTTTTCATGAGTGGAGGAGTGGGAGAATGAACAAGTTTTCATATTTTAAAACTCCATGTTAGTAACTCGTTTATTATATTGCTTGAGTCAAAGGTTTTCTAAGTAACCTTATGATTTTCTTTGTATTTTCATGCTAAACACAACTTCTTCAATCTCTTTGCTTAAAACTAGATGAATGGAATTGGAAGGGTAAGTGGAAATGGAGTGGAAATATTTTACCTTTCCAAAATTGCCTTTTGTTATACAAATAATATTGAATGTTCTGTGAAGAGAGATTCTAATTTATGTTCTTTGTAATAGAATGATAGCTTCAAGAAGGAAATCAGTCTTGTCTTATATTTAATGGACCTCATATAGATTAATAACAAGTACATAGATGCAAAAACAAAAATAAAAAAATGAGCAAACGTTCCTGGGAAGTTTAGTAAGACAGCATGTTAAAATCAGAATGTGAAAGAACCAACTGAATTCAAACTCATCTAATTATAAACACATTACCACCAAAAGACTGAGAAAAAAACCTATGTAAGGCTTTTAACTAATTTTAAAATTGATAAGGCAGATTATGACTTCAGTAAAAGTATTAAAAGAGGCATAGATAACTATCAATGTTGGGGGATAATTTCTTTAAGCTGTATGGACCCAAACATATTGTCTCAAATAATTTGAGCACCTAGGCATCTAACAGGGACCCTTCTACTGCCTCATACCAACATTTATTTCATTATCCCTAAAAGTGAATAACATTCACAGATGATTTGGGTGAATTGTTTGTAACCTGTTCGGAAAAATGTCAAACTACCTTACATAACCACTAAGTGAACACTGGAATCAATTTTGGAGAAATTCAGATGGAACTCACACTACTTTTAAAATTATGGTACAACAAAACTATGCTTTATCAATTTTCTACCTTCCCACAATAGTTTACATGGTGCTTCTTATGAAACCTTGTGCATGAATTCAAAGAAAAATTATCTTATACTTAGTACCACCCTATTGCTGAATACTATTATTTTTTAAGAAAGTAAGATTTTTTGCTACACATATTGATCTTTTATCAATTTTTACTCCACAGTTTATGGAATCAAGATCATACAATAATGAGGCATGGGGTTGAGCATATACCTCAATAGTACAGTGTTTTCTAGCATGTGCAAGGTTCTGGTTTTTCATCATCAGTACTGAAAAAAAAAAGAAAAAAGGAAAGAAAAAAGCAAAAAGAAAAAGCTCAGCAGTGGGATCTGCATAGATCAGGCTATAAATATTCCTTTAATAATGAATTAAAGGAGGGCCGGGGATATAGCTCAATGGCATAAGCATCTGCCTGGCAAACACAAAGTTGTGAGTTTGATCCCCAGTACCAAAAACAAACAAACAAACAAAAAAAGAATTAAGGGGAAATTTTTTTTCATAGCATATCTACTCATAATATTATTTAATATAAACTGGAATTATGTTTTATTTATTCATTTAGAAATTATTATCTTTGTGATATAATACTGATTTTTAGACAAACTGGGTATTTGCCAATATAGCAGATAGGAAGAAAACCTCTTCCTAGGTACTGACATGGATTTAATTTTTCAACAACTAAAATTGATTTCAAGAAATAAATAATTCTGCTATCCTAAATGCTACCAGAAAAAAATGAGCATCATCAACTTTATCAAAACTAAAATCATTGAGCCAAATCCACCCCTGTGCACCCACTGCTGCCATTGGAAAGTTTGCTTCCTATGGGCAGCCAGCAAGGGCATGGTGATAGCCAGATATGCCCAGTGTGCCCACAGGCCACCATCAGAGACTCTTGCTTCCTTTGGGCAGCCAGCACCCATCAGGAGAATCAGACAACTGATTTTGTTTGTCTGATTCATCCCTGTGTGCCTGCCATCAATGTGGGAGTCCCAGTGTAGACATGCAGGCTGAGAAAAGAAGCAGCCCCACCACCACACACCCTTGGCCATCAGGGAAGTTTCAGTGTAGTTGCACAGGTCTGAAGAAGCATGTTCCATGCCCTACTACCTCCCTGGGAACCTGAGGTCAGAGAAACCCAGGTGCCTGGCCAATCCCCCACCCCCTGGAGGGGCAGTCAATGTGGGAAGTGCCTGGACCCCACAATTGGCTTGTTGGGAGGAACCTAGGAGAATGTCAAGGTGAAGGGGCAAAAGGCAGTGTCAGACCTCCAGCCCACTCAGAACAAGTCTGGGAGATATAGTCATGGAAGAAAATGGAAGTCACACACCTGAAATCTCTGAGAGGCTAGCAACTGATGTAAACAAACAACTTCATGAGACTGTAAAAGTAATAACAGAAATAATGTCTCAGGTAAAAGAAGAAATCACAAACATAATGAAAGAATTGCTGAGCATATCTAAAGAATAGATAGAAAAGAGGAGCATAGGAAAATGATGGAAACCTTGAATGAAAAATATAGGAAGGAATTACAACATATGAAACAGATTCAAAGAGATATCCAGGAAACTAAAAAGTTGACCAAAAGCTGGCAAAACCACTTGAAAAAGACTGAAGATAGACTTTCAGACCCTGAAGATAGGATCACAGCTAGCACTTGTGAAAGGAAAGATCTCTTAAAAATAACAAGGACTCTTAAAAATAACAATTCAATGGCTGCAAAACAATGCAAAGAAAAATAATTTATAAGAGTGATAGCTATCAGCAAAGAAGCCGGGGTCAACACAAATGAAATAAAAAGACTATTTACAGAAGTAATAGCAGAAAACTTCCCAAATATGGGAAAAGGATCTGACATACAGAGAAGTGAGGCATATAGAACTCCAACTAGCCATAACCAAAATAAATCTACACCCAGACATATAATAATCAAGATCCCAGAAATTAAGCACAAGAATAGAATATTAAAAGCTGTTAGAGAAAAGAAACAGATCACCTATAAAGGAAAACCAGTCAGAATCACAGCAGACTTGTCAACACAAACCATCAAGGCACAAAGTCTGGAGTGAAGTGTTTCAAATCCTGAAAGAAAACAACTTCCAACCCAGATTGATGTGCCCTGCAAAACTATCTTTCAAGATTGATGGAAAAATAAGATACTTCAATGGTAAAGAACAACTGAAGCAATTCATGACCACTAAACCCTACAGAGAATGCTGAAGAATATTCTAGAGAGAGATAAAGATGACCAGGTTCCAGGAACAGCAGCAGAGGAGGATCAACAAACAGGACAGGCAATTGAAAGAAGGGGAGAAGTGGAGGGCCAAGAGCAGGAGAAGAGCATGGCAGAGATGAACCAATGCATGCTGGTTGTAACCATTAATGTAGATGGCCTCAATTCACCAATAAAAAGAAACACAGGGAAAGTGAATCAAGAAACAAGATCCATCAATAGACTGTATACAAGAAACACATTTAACTCGAGAGCAAAGTCATAGACTGAAAGTCAAAGGAGTGAAAACAATTGTTCCACATATCAGGAGACCAGAAAAAAAGCAAGGATAAATTGTCTATCAACCGCAAATGGATAAGAAAGATATGGTATTTTCATACAATGGAAAGCTACCCAGCTACAAAGTAGGATAATCTTGAGGCTTTTGTAGGTAAATGGATGCAACTGGAGATCATGCTCTTGGGTGAAATGGTTTGGACTCATAGGAATGAAGACCGAGTTATCTCCTTTTGCATAAAAAAACTGAAAGAGTTAGTGGGATCCAAAAAGCAAAATAGGTATTATGAAAGTGACAGAGGACAAAATGCCTAAAAAGGGAAAGTGGTCATACTGTTATTTTTCTATTATCTTGTTTTGTATTCTTGTATCACTTTCATAATTTTGTTAGGTTCAGTTTTATTCTGTCTTGTTTAGTTAGATTTTACTGTGTCTGATGGTACAGGGAGCTATTTTGAAGGTAGGATGCATTATGGTAACCATTGTAGATTTTCTATTATCTTGTTTTGAAGTCCTATAATGCTTTTATTCTTTTCCTTTGAATGTTTTTATTCTGTTTTGTTTTGTTTGATTTTATTATGTGTGATAGTATGGACAGCTATTTTGAAGAAAACAAGACATCATTGTAGCCATTGTTGATTTCCTGTTATCTTGTTTTGAAGCCCTGTATAGCTTGCATTGTTGTGCTCTGATTTACTTTATTCTGTTTTGTTTTGCTCCCTTTAAAATTAAAAAAAAAGAAAAACTAAAATAATTTCCTTTGGCAGACGAAAGTCAATTGATCATGGCTGTACACAACAATGTAAGCTACTTCCATTTTGTACAAGCCTATTTCCCATTGCTTATTCAGAAATGCACGCTGCAAAGTTATGCAACTCAGTACAACTTCTTCAAGTAGAGGATTACTTCTCCTCAGGTTTCTTTTGATGACATGGAACACCTGCTTTGAAAAATTTCAAGGCCAGAATCACCTCTTTTCATGGTATCCTGCAGTACAAGATTCTAAATTCTCAATCTAGAGTATATCTAATTCTGAGAGCAGATTAAAATCTGCTTCCTAAGGACAATCTTTGCTTTTGCCTGCAGCCTAATTTCAGTGCAAATGTGGGGAGGTTTTAGACTTGACAAAAATTCAGTTGGGCTTATTGACTTGTACAGTAGAAAGATTTCTATATCTATTCACCTTATTTTTATACAATTTGCATCATCTGTTGATGGTGAAAATAGAATATTCACATTCTAAACTCTCATTGAAGACTAACCTCAGAATCTTTAGTCAGTATACTCTGAGGTATCTGTTCATTATTTTCTCTGAAAACTGTCTCCTCCCACAGGGTAAGACTTTGAAACATTATTCTTAGTGTTTCTGGCACCCAGTCATATGAATTGAATTAAGGAGGAGACCTGATCCAAGATAGATCACTCACATTCTCATTGCCAACAATTTTGGATCAGGTTTCACAGAAAGTTTGGCAGTTTTTGGTGCATGGTTGAAAGGAAGGGAAATGTGAACTTGAAGACATCTTTTCCTAAATGAGCATAGACACAGATAAAATAGTCTTTAGAGAACAAAACAAATGTGATTGTGGATCATGTAAAAGATTAGCATCTATGGTTTTGAGTTTTCCAGTTTTTGTTTCACCTCTTTTTGAAGTCTAATTTGCAACTTTTTTGCATTTCTCTTTTCTTAACGTGGAGCTCACTGTGTATTTAATATTTTCAATCAAAGCGTATATTTTAGGGTATCCTAAGTTCTTGTCTAATGAAAAAAGTATGCAGAAACTCAATTTGAATCATGTTTATTTTCCTTAACTTTGTAGGTCTACTTCTCTTTTGAAGTCTCTGTGTGTGGAATATATTAAGTAACTTTCTGTTCTTTCTCCTTTTATTCAGTCATGGAAAAATTATGTTCAAATGGTTAGACTTTACCTTGGCTTTATCAAAGGATGTTTACAGAAGACAACTTATGCATAAAAGCTACATTTGTTGAAAACCTCTATGTGAGGTCAATTTCCTCAATGTCCTGCATATATCTTCCCTACAGCATTTGTGCTTCATGAGTGTCTGATAATTTCTCTGTTTCTTGGCTGCTACCAGGAATCTCTGGGAAGAGAGGATGCACCAGAGGAGTGTCTTTAGTAATAATTATCCAAATGAGACTGTGTTCCCTGTTGTTTCTATGGACATCATTTTCTACTGCTAGTTCTAATTTATTTAAAAAGTTTTTGTATGTGTGTTTTAAACTGCTTTAAATGTCCTTAGAAACAAGGGAAATGCAAATAAAACTCAACACTATTGTTTAGTTGGTAGAGCTCCCTGAGAAAGGATGCCTATGAAAATTAAGGGTAATTTAGATATGCTACCAAATACATGAGGAAGGTCATGCTGATTAACTACTTAAAATATTCAGGTTTATCCAAGAACATAAAATTTGACTAACCTTGTAACATTCTTTTACTCCTGGTGAGTAAAACTAATGACTTAAATTATATATATTTGAGATTATTCTGCTAAAATTAAATAATCTGGATGATTAGCAAAAGGTGTAACACAGGTCATTTCTATCCTCTTTAAAATACCTTGAGAACAATTTCTAGATTCCATTTATGTTTCACCTTAACTAATTGCTGTGTTGAGCTATTTTTTCCTTCCTTTTTTTTTTTCAGCAGTGGAATCTGTCTGTCTATTGGTTTCTTCAATAGACTTTTTATTTTGAAATTTGCTAAAAGAATTTTTCTTATAGTTTATACCTTCCAAGCTGAGTTTTGCTGCTTCTCACCTGTATAGATACCCCAATTTGTGTAATACAAACTATGCGAATTAATCTTTGTTGTCAATTTGACTAGATTAAAAGAGTCTTGGAAAGATGATTACATTGTAAAACATCAGCATTATCATGGGTTAACCCAATGATGAGTAGTATCTGAATGACTTATTAGGAGAAATTGGGTCTTCAGAGCATAACCTTGGGGACTATATCTGGTACCTAACCCTTTCCTCTCTAACTCTTCCCCTACCCTCTGCCATGAAGTGAGCAGTTTTCCTCTCCACACCCTCTCACCATGACATTTTTGACTTGGACCTAGCTAATCATGGACTGAAAGCTCTGAAATAATGGGTGAAAATAAATCTCTCCTTTAAGTTGGAGGTGTCAGATAATTAGTCCAGCAACAGAAAGCTGATTCATTCTCAAGCTATTAGAATTCTTAAGCTAAGGATGCAAGCACATTCTTCAGACTGGCTTTCTAAGTATTGTTTAAGTGAAAATATCCAGTCTCTCTTTATATGCGTAAGTCCTCAGGGTGTGGAGGCTTCTAAAGTATATTCATCAAGGCAAAGATCAAATAACTTCATAATTTTGTATTTACTCACTTTTGCCTTCCTTTCTAGTAAAGTACTTCTGGAAAGGTATTTCCATCTTGAGCAGCTCAGGCACTGGGGAACTGGTGACACAGACTGATTCATGTGCAAAAGCTATCTCCTCCCCCGTGCACACCTTGTAAAGTTCAATAGATTCATCTTACCTGCTTTTGTTAATAATCTTAAGGGTAGAGTAAAGCCTGATCATGAAAAATATGTTTCTATAAATTTTAAAAATATTGCTGAATTCAAGCTGAAAGGAATTGAAAAGGTACTTAACTTTTTTTTTAAATCACCATGGGTGTTGAATTAGATATTCTTACTGTATGTTTTTGTTTAATATAATTTGAAATATATCATCTCAGTACATATCTAATCACAATGAGAGAAAATAATGACAAAAGACAACCATCTAGTTATGCGAAGATTCAGCTTTTCAAATGAATGAATACAAACGGTGAGAAGTGGGTCTCTACTGGCTAAGATCTGTCAGTGATATAGAAGCATTCAAAAGGCACTTTGAACTGCAATATACAACAAAAACAACAAAAAAGCACAACGTGCTAAAGATAATTAGATAATTCCAAGTCTCCTAGGTATGTTCCCATGTGTTACTCAGTCTTTCTCTCAGAAAACTTGTAGTAATTTTAAAAAGAATAGGACAGTCTCTTTAGTCACTATGTAAAATAAAAGTGTGGCTTGCAAAAGTTCAAACTTCTTAAAAGAAAGCCTATCCAGCAATTGGAAAAAGTAAACTATTTCCTCAGACAAGTTGGCGTGTATTTCTATTCAAGTAATAATGCAGCTAACACTCTTCTGAGTCAAAATATAATTTTCGATATACAGTTAGTTTTGTTCTTCTTTGATTTGGTAATGGTTGTGTAGGGAACTACCTCATTTGATCAGTTGGATAGCTATTTATTTAATTTTTAAAAATGTATTATAGTGGTGTTGGTGGTTACAGGTACTTCCGTGGTATAAATGTGTCCCCCAAAATTTCATGGGTTGGAAACTCAGTTCTCAAATTCATACTTTAATGGCATTGGAGGTAGGGCATTTGGCAGGTAAGGAGGATTAGATGAGGTTTTGAGTGTGGGCCCACCATGATGGCATTAGTACCTTTAGAAGAAGACCTGAGCTAATATGCTTGCTCTTTCTCACGATACGATGCCCTCTGCCATGGTATGATGCAGAGAGAAAGTCCTTACCAAATGCCAAAGGCACATGCTGGCCCTATGCTCTTGGACATCTCAGCTTCCGCAAATGTGAGCTGATAAATTTCTATTCTTTATAAATCACCCAGTCTCAGGTATTGTGTTAAGCATCACAAACCAAAGTGAAACAGGTACATGAGACTTTTCATCTCCACTTGAAAACTGAAGGAGTCTATGGATGGTGTGATAAATAAAAATTACATTCTTCCTTCTTTTTTATCTTATCTGACTCACGGTACAGAATAGTCCTTCCAAAATCATAATGGTGTCAAAGAAGGAGTCTCATTCAGAACAAGGGGAGTAATTATTATAAGAAACACTGTAGAATGCTTATATGAGCTATCCATAGTTCTAAGCACTTAGTATATATAACATAGTTCATCTTTACAATAGACATATGAGATAGTATTATTTTCATTTTAATTTCAATAAAATCATGGCACAGGATGGTTAATATGCCCATTGTCACATAGCTAGAAATAGCTGAACCAGAATAAATTTACAAATAGTTTAGTTACTGTATTTGAGCTTCTAAACATTATGCTATATTGTCTATACTGAGACACTTTATGTTTTAAGTACTTAAAAGAAAATAGTCCAAACTTAAATAATTTGGTTACCATAGAAATAAGAGGGGCAGCAGCTCTGGATCCACAGGTGATATTCTAAAACGGGGCTGATGGATTCTTCCTGACTTGCCTGCTGTGCTGGATAAGATGTAGAATTTCAGAAGTTTAAGTATTGAGCTTTTTTGGCTGAGTTCACTTTTTTCAGTGTTAAAGTCATGGAAAGTCAACACATTTTGGGGAATTCCACTTACATGTCATTTTTAGAAATTAAACAAAAACTAAGACCAGAACTAGCCAAGCAGCCAAAAGAGTAAGCTGATAGGGATGCAAAATAAATGTCAAAGGGAAGGCTGAGAAAATTATTTACCTGTTACAGTGTGGCATCTAATGCAAGAAGACAGCAATTGTTTTGATTTTTAAATATAATATTGAAACTGTTAGACCGGAATGCTAGGATTGAAAACTAATGAAAATAATCAGCATTCATAATTAACATTCAGTAAGCTCTAACTACAGGAATGCTGGTTACTCTACCAAGTACTTTACATACACTGAATGAATAAATACAAGAATACCAGAAAGTAGGTCATATTTTATTCCCATTTTCTACATACAGAAAGTAAGGCATAGAGTGGTAAACTGACTAACCTGAGGCTTGATATTTAAGAACTCATAGAATCGTGATTTAAATCCCACATTAACTGAACATAAGCTAGAACTATTATTCAAAATTCCTTAATAGTTCTGTTTGACTTCCTGCCAAATTAAATTGCACAGGTCATTTTCTAACACAAAAATTTTCCTTTTCTTTCTGCTTGTTTATATCTATCTTCTTCAAGGCTGAGATAAAGCCCTCCTCCACAAAATTTTCATGAGTAGCCTAGTTTATGGTAACAATTACAATTATAGTGACAGTTACCATGTAATGATCATGCATGAGGTGTGTTGGACTTGGCACTGAGTACTCTTCTCACCTTAGGAAGGAAGAACTCATTCTTATTCTCAGCTTTTCTTTTTTGAGTCCTTTTCGTTATCTGTCTTAGGTGGATTTTGCAGGGACACAGACTATGCAATGGAGTTTTTTGTGTAGTGAATTTATTGGCAGACGGGGGAGGGGGCAGTGACCTCAGCGTGGTTTTTTGAAGAATGAAGGAAGGGGAAATGGAAAGGTGCAGTAGTTTAACTTCCATATGATAGCTGCCAAGACCTCAGTAGACCATGGGGAGTTCTGGAGCAGACATCGCCCTTGAAAAGTGTTCTGAATTAAAGCAATGTGGTTGAATCTTTGTACCTCATATTGACCAGTCTTGGATTCCGTCCACCCATGACATGAACATAACCCTGGGTTATTTGGCTTTTTTGGAGCCAGGGGCTATGCCTGCAGCTATGAGCCAGCAGCATGCAGAATCTGACCACCTCAGAGAATATATGCTGAGTCTTGAAAGAAGGATCTCAACTACACTTCACAGCTCTGCATCCCTGACAGACTAGATATTTTGTGTGTTTATTGTCTTTCTCCTCCTAGAGTGTGAGCTGCAGGAAGGCAGGGATTTTTTTTCTACTCTATAACCACAGCATATAGAACAGTGTTTAGCACAAAGTTCTCACAAATATTTGTTGAATAGGTGAACACAAATGAATGAATAAATTTCTAGTTTCCCCAGGAGTAAACTTAAATTAATGAAATTACTTTCTTTTGGCCCTAATTCCAGGACAGTAGGAAAGTTTGGATGCTATTCCAAACTGGCCTAGCCTACATCTTTAATTGCTTCACTGGAAATTTTCAATTTTTCTAAGCAAGGGAAGATAACATAGCACATTCTCTTTATCTGATAAAATACTGAAGTCTGAAGAGCTGAATCCTCATGAACCAAGAGAAAAAGTCCTATGTGTGTAACTGAACGATCCATTTTACCTTCACCAATGAGCACATAGAACCATGTGTCCTAGGTGAAACAAGCCAGTGGCAACTCTGTTTGTGTACTGGTCTTGGTGTCTAACTTTGCTTTACTAACTTAACACTTCTACCGCGATGGCCCAGATTACTCAATTCCCAGAGTTTCTGCAACTGACCAATTTTCTTGGAAGCTTGGACATGGGATATCCAGCTTAGCTACAATTTTCTAAGGAGGCTCTGTTGAGAAGATCATAAGTCACTGTGTCTGGAAAGTCCAGAGATCGAATATGCACTATCAAGGAGAGATATGCGGGCTTACATGCTATCAGAGAGCAAGCATGTGCTAGAATTTAAATTGGTAATTCCCTAGATTTCAACACCTTCAGTAAGAGAACTCTTAAATCTCAAATAGTCTCCAGAGAATATGGAAATCATGGCAGCTATAGGATTGACAATAAAAAATAGACATTTTGAGAGTTTTATTTTTAGTGTGAATAAAATGAAGGTGAGAAAATAATTAGATATGTTAGCAGTGGTACTAGAGGAGTCATGTAGTGGAAGATCACTCTGGCTGGCTTGTCTGTCTCCACAGCTATGATAGATGGAAGAAAAATAGAAACCTGGTAAGTTTTAGACTTGGCAGCAAGACAAAGAGTAGCATGGCATGGCCATTAGCACCATGCCTGTTATTTCTTACACTAAAATCATCATTCCCATCACTATTTACTCCTGACTTTGCCCTCCCCGATGAAACCTAGTTCTCTACAGTAGGTATCAGAATCACATGAAGGGCTTATTGAAACAGAATTCTGAGTTCTACCCTCAGAGCTTTAGTAGGTTGCTATTGTTTGAATATGGTTTTTCTCCTCTGACATTTACATTGAAATTTAATCTCCCAATGAGATATTAAGAGGTGCGACCATGTAGGAGCTTTAAGAGGTGATAGGGGCTTGTCTTCATGAGTAGATTAATGGGTTAACTCAAAGTAAGACTGCTGTAAAAGCCAGTTTGGCTAAGTTTTTCAGCACTGTCTCTTGTGATCCGATGCCTTGTGCTGCTTCAGGACTCTGATGGCAGGAAGGTTTGCGTAAGATTTGGCCCCTTGACCTTGGACCAGAACCATGGCCACAATAAATCTCTTTCCTTTATAACTTACCCATTCTGTGTTATGAGCAACAGAAAATGGTCTAAAATGTAGATCTAGAATGAGACCTGAAAATTTGCACTTCTAATAGACTCCCAGGTGTTTCCCATGCCTTTGGTGTAGGGTCTGCACGTTGTAAACCATAGTTATGATGGAATTTTTTCATTTAAGAGAATGCTCCATGCTCTCCGTATGCTGTGTACCTGCATATGTGCTGGTCTCTCCATCAAGGAGAGAATAGAAGATTCCCAATCCTCTCATCCTACCTCATGCCACTCTCATTAGTTTGATGGCCAATTTTTCCTTAATTTTAAGTCTTCTTTAAGGGCATTATTTCTTTAAAAAGCTTGCTTTGATAGGTTTGTTTGTGTTTTCTCCTGTGCTCCTCTAATGTCACATTTACCCTGTACTGTAACCTTGTTTAATTTTCTGAATCTCTCACTAGCATTTGTGAAAGCTGTAAACAAGTTCGCCCTTCATTTCTTTGAATCCCCAGTGCCTACTTCCATATCTGGCCCATTCATTAATATATTTTGTTTCAGCAAAGAGGTGAATTAATAAATTGAACAATGAAGTGTTATTCTGTGGGTTTTAACACCTATTACTTCCTCTCAAATGTCCTTCCTTTCAATACATTACATTTAGGAACAAAAATATATCAAATTTCCAAATAATTGTTTTACTTCCAAGAGTAACAATTCACGTAACAATATTTACAACATCGCTAATTTCATTTCTTTATGGAAATATGGGAATAGTTTGTATCAAGACAGAATATATGTTGCCAATATGCTAAATTCAGTGATATTGCCATATTTATTATTATTTAAAATGCTAAAATTTTAGAAAAAAATCATTTAGTGTGCTTTCTCGTTATGTTTTCAACAAATATATAACTAAATTAAAAAAAAACTATAGTGCAAGATTTTTTTAAAATGGATGCTCATTTGCCAAAAGCATAAGGAAATATGAAATCCAGTTGTTGTGAATCAGCTGTTGTATACTGGCAGTAAGGCTGCAGTGTTCTGCTTTTTTGCCTGTCTTTATAGTAAAGTAATGCACTCACACGTGTCATGCTTGGATTTGTGCGCACGCAGCTAAATCTTTCAAAACATTCCTGTGATTTTTGCCAAGAATTCTTGTTATGCAGTTTAAATTAACTGAACTACAGTTTCCATTGAAAAAGTAAAGCATAACATGCACATTTAGGCTGCTTCTTAATTCTTCACAGAAGCTTTTGTAGAATTGACTGGGTTTATTTTAGTAACAACTGTCCATTCAGTGTTGTGACTTCATGGTGAGAGAAAGCCAAAACAGATGCTTTTATTCAATTATACAACTTTAAAGTTAACTTAAATAATTAAAACTGATTTTCTATTGTATAGTGGTGTTGTGCAAATTTAAAATTTGAAACTTTTTAAGTGTTGATGTAGTATATAATATTTCGCAGTTTTATATTTTGTATAAAATAGTTGTTTACTTGTCTTGGACATTTTGATAACTCATTCAACTCAATTTTTTTTCTGAAAAATGGTGATTAATAGGCAGGTAGAACTCAGGTGGGAAATAAAATTCTACAAGAAACCAACACTGGTACTATGTCATCCTTTCAGTCCGTGACTTTCAAAGGACAACTCCATATCATGTGTTTTTAGCCTTTAATGCAGAATCATGTGTGTATGTCATCAGTGTGTGTCACTCTACAGGTAGCTGAAGGTCCCTTCATGCAGAGACACCCATGGAATAACATAGCACTCTATTTCCTTCTTGAGCTTTGAATGTGGTGAGCTTTGAATGTGGTGAGAAAAGGGTGAGGAACCAAATACAGTTTAGAATCAAACCAGTAGTACTGGGTGGGCCTCCAGACGGTTAAGTTGAGAAATCAGGTTTCCGTCACTTTGCCCTTGATGCTCTTTTAACAAGTAAAATATGACATTAAAAAAAAACAACAAGTTGAGATATTAGCAGGAGGATCGGGAATGTACACACAGCATTCAGTTTTTACAATAGCTGTTCAAGATATTAAAAAATTAATGACATGTCAGATTCTAAAATACCCTGGACCCTATCCTTTTCCTCCTTATGGGAAGCAATTACCACCAGCTCTTCTTGGTGGAAATCTTTTTTAACTATACACATAATTATTCTGTTGATTCTATTATTTGGGCCATGCATACTTAATTGTTTCTTTGGCTTTGTCCCTTCCAGACTTAGAGCTGTATGCCCATCCAAGATGAAACTGTCTGGTGCCTATTGAGGGCCTTTAGATAGACCCCCTGTAGAGTATCTCTGACTGCCAATCAACAATTATGACCCCTTTCAGCCTGAAGAAGCCAGATCAGTCATTGTCCATTTCTCCCTCATGGCAGTTTGGGATACTTCTTCAGAGGAGAAGTTACAGGCAACTGAGTTAGTTAGAAATATTATAGGCAGTCAGATAGGGCCAGGCCCTAGAGAAAGTGGACACAGAGGACCAGATGTCTTGTGACCTTGAAGGAGACAGACACCTCTGGCTATAAGCCAGATCTCAAGACAAG